>JAIFKG010001428.1:0-29141 GCA_020351975.1 Phyllosticta ampelicida
CTCCCACCCCCCCAAAAAAATGTGGCCAGGGAGACGACGCGACGCGTGTGCCAACCGCCGCCACGCAAATCGCCTGGCTCTCGAGCAAACGGCCCCAACCGCCGCCATGCAAAGCCCAGCCTTGCTCCTGGCCCTGCGCATGCAAGCCTCGTCATCTGTGGTAATAATCCAGACGCAGTCACTGGGAATCGGCATGTGGCAAAGTGTACAAGATCTCTCATTTCGAGAATTTGGTTCAGTTCCATTGTCCGTACTTCTTGGCCTGACTTGGCTTTCAAACTCCAGGTTTTCCAACAACCTTCTTGATAATTGTACACTGTCGGCGAGCTGGTGGCCGTACGTAGAAGCGAACGTAATTCAAGGTCCCAGCTGTAGCACGAGAACTCCCTTAAAATGCCATCGTTTTGACCCCGTTTGCCTTTTGCGTATAAAGCACCAAAAAAACATCCCAGTGCGGTTCAACTCTTTGGGAGAAAAACATCAAGACGAACGTCCGCTCCTGCGTCTTGGGAGGGAGAGAGGAATAAACATTCGGCCAAGGCAAAAAAAACTTGGCCCAAGAGAAACCAGACAAAATGCAATTGGAGCCGGCCCAGTCCTCTAGATCCTATTCGTGGCAAGAGCAAAAACCAAATGTGATACCTGCACCAGCATTTCCGGGTACGCCTTGTTGAATGTTTCATTTCGCAAAACCTGAAAAACACCTTGCCTACTGGAAGAAATTGCGACAAAAACCTCATGTCGTCGTGATTTTCGAAAGTGGAGAAAGAGAAGTTAAGACAGTTTCATGAAGGCATAAAGATGTATCCTCTCGGGCCGGCCAAGCCGTGGAAATATGCCGTCTAGTGGGCGCAGAGAGGCCGTTGAAAGGATAGCTGCTGAGAAAACTGTTTGACGAGGTTTCCGGCATGCTGGAAGAATGGACTGATCCAGGCATTTGCCGGGGGAACGTATGAGTGTTGAGAAACGACGCCCCCTTGGCACGGGACCGCGGTTGGAGTCATTGTCGAGTGCTGCGACGAGGCAGAAGAAGCGGAGGAGGCATGGGAGAAGATGGAGCCAGTATCGGATCCAGAGTTGTGGGAGAAGCGGGAAAATTGGAGTGCGTAAGGAGGAGGAGAGATGGGAGTCTGGGTGGTATAGTTGGCCATGTACTGCTGGGGCAGGTTAACCAGTCCAGGCTGGTAGCCGGTAGCACATTGATCGTATGGATGGAGAGGAGGAGATGGAAGAGAAACAGGCGCGTAGACGGGAGGAGCGGCGGGTTTGGTGAACCTGGGACATCTGAGGATGGCCTCCTTAAGCTCTGGAATGGTAATCCGGGAGTCGGGGTTGGTGTCGAATATTCTCCGCAGAATGGCATCAAGCTCATAAGAGATGGGCAAAATGGAGCGGAGGAAGTTAGAATCTTTCATGAAGGCGCGGAAGGTAGAGTCCTCGAGCGAGGCCTTTTTCCAAGGATTGCGGCCGCACGTAAGATTGACCAAGATGACACCCAAAGACCAGACGTCGTTAGGAGCGGATTTGTAGGAAGCGTAGGCCTTGGGATTTGGTTGTTGGCATTCTAGGACAGGGTTAGCTTTTGTTCTTGTTTGGAACATGACCGAATTTCTTACCTGGCGACATATAAAAGGTTGAACCACATCCAAAGTCAGAAGTCAACGGGTCAGAGGTAGCCAGGCCAAAGTCAGCCAGCTTTACAGTGTTGCCGTTGTCCGTGACCAGTATGTTCTCAGGTTTGAGGTCCCGGTGATAAATCCCAAGAGAGTGGCAGTAGCTGACGGCATCCAGAATCTGAAGGAACGCGCTGCGCGCAAGCTCTTCATTACGAGCGTATCTTCCCCGCTCGGTAATGTTGGAAAAAAGGTCGCCGTCCGGGCAATACTCCAGAACCACGTAGGTACAATCCGGGGAGTCCATGATTTTGACCAGGGAAACAACATTAGGGTGGCTGCTAGCCCGGTGGTGAAGCTGAATCTCACGCTGCTGGAATTTCCTCTGGCGGGGCTCAAGGTTGAGCTTGTTCAAGGCCTTGACGGCATACTGGATTCCGGTGTGGACATCGACGGCCTTGTATACGGTTCCGTAGGCACCCTCGCCGAGTACGCCAGTGAATTGGAGGCTGGGAGATTGGTCGGACTTGGAGTGGGGAGCAACGCAGCCATTGAGAGTCGGAGATGCCGGGGGAGTCGGCAGCATGATGTAAAGAAAGCTTTGGCCTTGAGGGGTTCCAGCGACGAAGCCCAGGGAGGATGGATTGGAAAAGAAGAGAGAGAGACAGGAAAACACCAGGATGCCCGAGGGAGCGTGGAAGGTGAAGAGGGAGCTGTAGCGGTGGAGGAGGTGGTTGTTGAGGTTAGGGTAGTGGTGAAGTAAGGTGAGAGATGAAGCGAGATGAGGCGGTCTCAGCTGGTATGATGTATGTAGGCGTGAGAAGTGTGTGGAGAGCAGTGGAAGGGGTGACGAGCAGGGAATGAAAAGGCTGAGGCGCGGGCAGTGATAAGTGGGAAGCACCGACGCACCGTTGCAAGGCGAGACAGGGCTCTTGCGGGTTCAGCGCATGCAGCGGACATGACGAAGACGGAAAGGCAGCGGGCCACCCCCTGGCAGCATTGGGACATGGATGGCACACAAAGGCTTACCTACGGCGGGATGTGGATGTGTGGATGTGCGAGTGGCCATGGATTGACGAAGGATCACGGCCCCGTCCCAAGCATCCAAGCGCCAGCGCCGCCGCGACAAGCCCCCAAGCCTCTTTGCGCTCCTCTTGCAGCTTCAGGTGCAGGTACTCGATTGCAATCCATCCCTGGCGTGCGTCATGGCTCCCTGACACTAGGAGAGGGAGCACTCCTACTGCTAGAGCGACAGCCCTGGCCCTGCGCCGGGAGAGGGAGCTTTCTTCTCTGGCTCTTTGTCTGGTCGTCTGCAGCGCATTGCATCGCATCTGCAGTGCAGCCAGCGCCTGCAGTAGCAGCCTGCTTGCCCTGCAACCGTCTTTCCACCGACTGGGGGCGCAGCGCCAGCGACGGGTCCATGCTTCCCCTCCCCATTCACTTCACTCACAGTGGACATTGTCGTACTCAACCTGCTCGCCCGGCCAACCGATGTGCCCGATGACTGGCACACAGCATGCCTCAACCTCGGCGACCCGCCCAATCTGCGCTTTTGGCCATCGCTCCCCTGTCGAGCCGTTGCCCAGCCTGCCCCCGTCTGCCCGGGTTTTTTTTTGGGGGGGTTTTCTTTCATGCCGGCCCAGGCAGGAGCCGAAGTACGACGACGACGACGACGACGACGACGACGATGACGACGGGGGGCTCTTGGCTGGCGGCAGACTAACTTGGTCGAAAGCAGACCAAAGCGGACCAATGGTGCGGGCTAATCTAGTGATAGTCACAATGTCTTCATGGGAGCAGGAGTAAGCGGCGTCTCGGGTCTGACGGACAGACGGTCGCGAGCATTTTGGAGACTGTGCATGTCGCATGGTGATTGGGCTGGGGGGCGACACGACAGCAGTTCAGCCTCTGTCGAATCAACAAGGGTGATAATTGCGGAAATTGTGGATCAACGGGCCAATCACGTCGGGCAGGAGGCAGCTGGTTTCAGGGAGGTCATGCGGGCGGCTGAGATTTTGAGAGGCCAAAACGTGGCAGCATTAAGACTTGCAGACTTGTTGGCTGACACTGACCGGCACCCGTGGCTGCCACTCAGCTCCACAGCCGCCAGTCTGGCCGCCCGCTTGCTAACCGGATGCGGACGGAGACGGTGTCGATCCCGTGGCCACCAAAGGCTCTCGAATTTTCCAGGGACATGGATGCAGTCGCAGCACTCGCAGCACTCGCAGCAGCCGCAGCAGTCGCAGCAGTCGCAGCAGTCGCAGCAGTCACAGCAGTCGCAGCAGTCGCAGCAGTCGCAGCAGTCGCAGTAGCCACCACTCACTACACCGCCTCTTATCGATATGCCTGACTCATAGTGCGAGTGGCCAATCCTCCTACCACCACCATCACCATTACCGGGTCGGTAGTCCTAGTTGGCCAACTTTGCTCTCTAGCCTACTCCTACGGCTGCTCCTGTTCCCTCGTCGCCGCCCGCGCCCGCTCGCAGCTTTTCGCTAAACACACGCTCGGTCGACCACTTGCCTCCATCCACCGAGTACATGTCCGTAATCCGTAACCCGTACTCCTACATCCATGGCATATATGCCTTCTAGGGGATCCTCACCGCGCATAGATTGCCGTGGACCCGCGCGAAACACCCGCCTGCTAATCTGTGGACCTCTTGGCTCTGCGCGACTCGTCTACGGCAGCCACCAAATGCTTCGCCACGCTAGTCCGAGCTTCTCCACCCCCATGATGCCGCCCGCCAGCCATGAGAGCAAGCTCGTGTCCATCGTTATTTTTTGCCAGTGTGCTTTGTGCCAGTAGGAGTAGTAGCTTTCTCACCCCCCGGCCGCCACCCCAAATTCTGCCCGACCCGGCCGCGCGACCTCTGCCCACCAAATGACCTCTTGCCTCGCGTGCACAGCGTCCTGTGTCGTGGCTAGACCGCTCACCACCACGTCTCTGTCACTGTGCCGCTTGGACGCCCCGATGCTCGTAAACTCTGCTGCCTGTACGACTAAATCCAGGTGGCGTCCGTCGGCCACAGGTGCCACTCCCATGGCACTCTTTCACCTTGTTTGCTGTGTGCTCTGCGCATTGTTCTCCATGGCTGCTCCCCGTCTCTCTCCAACCTCATCATCACCATCCCTGGCGCCCCGTCGCTGTATCCGCTTCGCTCCCGCGCTACATTTGGACTTGGACTTGAAACTGCCACCTCCGCAAGCTTGCAGTCCCATCGTCCAGGGTATCCCCAATTCTACAGATGGCTCTGACTGTGACGTCGTCGACATCGTCCTCGCCGCCGTGCCGCGTCCAGCGTTACGATCGCAATCGCAGACAACCACTACGGCTTGCGACTGCTCAATCAGAATTCCATCATGCGCGTGCTTGACTCACGATGACTGCTGCTCCTTACCAGCAGCACCGCCGAGATGTGACGCCAACGGTAACCATAACCCTAAACCGTTGCTTTTGTGTCAAGGGTCCTCTTTTTTATTCTTCTTCGCGTACGGCCTCGCACACGCGTCGCAAAAAAGAGACCTGCTGCACCTGCTTTTGGCCTGCATTTGCACTTGCTTTCGCGTCTAATGTCGCCGCAAATGCATGCGACACGCTCTCGTCTCGCCGAATGTGCACCTATCACGACAGGGTCCAGAGTCAGCGAGAGGTCAGAATGTACCGGCTTGTGTCTCTCTTATGGGCCATTCTCCTATTTTCTGCTTCCTGAGTCGTCTGCCGTGTATTTGAGGTGGTGGGGGAAGGAAGGCGATCCGTCGTTGAAGCCTCTTCATTGTTGCTCAATCACTACCACCACTACTACTATTACTACTACTATGACGACGACTTCATGTCGTTTTGTGCCACAGCCTCCTCAGCCGCACCTTGCGGCTGATTTTACTTTGACTTGTGAACACATTGCATTTCTCGCAAGTCGAAGCAGATGCTCCCACACGAGGCTGAATCGGTTCAACACTCACGCGTCTTATCTGACCAAGTCTAACACGCGTGGCAACCGGCGAGAGACGAATTCTTTCCCGTTCCACGTCCCATGTTCGAGGCCATCCTGTTCTGAGCCACGGCCCTGAATTCCCAGTCATCGTGAGATTTTGTCCTGGTCCAGATGCAGCGTCAAGGAGCACGCGTTTGCAAACCCGGTCAGCATTCCACCACCGGTCGCAATAGAGTTTGCTCGTCCATCTAGTTTTGCCTGCTTATGCCGCTCCACTGACTCAAGCAGCACGCCTATTACTCAAAACGAGTCCAGCTGGATGTGATCCCCCCCGGTTTTGATTGGCGACCCTCGACCACTGGGTTGCGGTACGGAAAAGTCAAGAACTTGGGGTTTCACCTTCAGTCATTGCCAACAGACGCCTCGCAATACATCTCAGCATCCGGCGATGCACTCGCTGTGCTTTAGACTTTTGGCACCACGACCCAGTATCGGCCCTTGTGGTCCACCGGTCTGACCTGTCAGACGTTGCGGAAGCACCCTCAGTCGATGCTGACCCGTGTCTTCGCATATCTGATTGTTTCGTGCAAGCCTGCCCCCGGTGTTTGCCGCTGCCAACGCTCACTGTGCAATTGTGACCGCCGTCTCGGCCGTCACCTTGCAGTGTGTTCACCGGCCCTCTCGGTGGTAAGCATCTTCACCATCTCATCACGTGAACGAAGCTTGCTGGTCATTCTCACCGCCAGGTGACGCTGTTAAGCTCGTAAGCCGCCGATGTCTATGGGGTATGTTTGCTAGATCAGGTTGAGATGGCCCGATTTGCCAGAAATAGGCGCGCCATTCATTAAAATCTCGTCCCAAGACAAGATTGATCAAGATCAAATTGTTGGACCCGACTGGCGGGCGGGCAGTGCAGCTCTGCTAAGGCTTCGGAGGGCAGCCTTGGCCGACCCGAGCATGTGCGTTCGTCAAGCTTTCCGAGAGGACTGAGGACGAATTAAAGTTTGCGTAGACTAAGGCGAAATTCGGTGCCTTGTTAACCACAGAATTCCAAGAAACCATAATTCGGCGCCGAAATTAGACTGACCCAAAATTAGGGGATCACCTTTGAGCAGTCTACGACGCTACCGCCGTCAACAAGAGAATCCTGCATTCCTGCACTTTTGAACGGCCGTTTGGGTTGAAGGGATACTAGTGCCTCCTTGGACTGCTTGCTAGCTGTCATCCATGACTCCAAGATCGACAGGGAGCCAACGGAAAGCAGTCGAGGACAGGGCAGCCAAGAACGATGGCGGCCGCGGCGATTGAGAGCCTCAATATTGGTTCCACTGGGACATGGGACCGTCTTGTCAGAAGTGCGCTTGCCACAACATAAACTGCGACCAACATGCCATCGCTTGAGTAACAGACCCTGTGATCAGGATTTCTGAACCAATGAGATGGGCCCAATTCGACCGCCATTGCGGAAGCTCCCGTTAGACGTCCTCACTGTGTTTCAACCTGCAATACTCCAGGTGCAACCACCTTGCCAAATTCCTAGCGCCGATAGACGCCAGGAGTGAGCTGGTGTATTGGTGATGACGGAAAGCTCAGGCCTGTTCAAAAGACCGGAAGCACTCTACCGATAGGGGCGTTGGGTGGTCCCGCTGTCGATTGTGGATGATGGGCGCCACTGGCAGTGCCTTCGTCGACCTTTTTGAGGTACACCAACGGGAGCTTGGCGCCGACTGCGAACCAAAAGTTGTGGCGCACAACTGCTTCAGTTGCGGAGAGATGGATGCTCCTCAATCCATTCCTCATGTGCAGTTGGCTGCTTCTTGTCCGCGCGCTCTTTCCATCTCACGATATTTTCCCTTTGCCTTGCACGACGCTATCAGGTCCATGGTTTCTCACACCATCAAGCTTCATGGATACATGCTCCAGTGGCGCCAAATACCGCTTTGCCGAAGAAGCATGGTCTCCATTTCATACTCTCGCTTGACGCAAGCATGGGCGATCAGTCCGAAGAATGGGTGAGACGAGTTGCTCCACGCTCTCTAAGGATCTGCATGAATACCAATCGGGGTCCTCGGTCCTTCACAGACATCTTGTTGGAAGAGTGCAACTATAGTGACACGGCTTGCCCCATTAGAGAAAAGAGTAGATGTATGGAAGCTTGTTGGATGCCAATCAAAGATGGGAAAGGAGCTGGGGACTGCGGATGATGATGACGTTCTGAACCGCCTTCGGCTTGTCTCCGGGCCTCACCTGCACCTCTCTCCATTCGCACCTTTTTCTTCGTCACCGCGTTAACCTCCCGTCTGCAGTCATCAACTCAGGTCGTTCGGCCGGCGGCAAAACTTCAGTCCGCCGTCTCGCGACTTGCAAGATTCTGATCTATTCGCACATCTTTGCCGTCTTTTGAAATAAATCAGCTTCCGGCAACGCAACACTTGCTTCTTCACACGTCATCATTAATCGCCTGTCATCCCGTTCAGACCCAGTCAGCTCCACATTTACATACAATCAGCCTCCTTACAACTGCTTCTGGCAGGACACGGTGCGAAACGTACACCCGTCGTCGGGTAAGCGTCAGCTCCGCCCAGCATCCCGCGAAGCCGGCCTCACCTTGGATTTTCATTCTTCGCCACCCTTTATGATGCAACACAATGCTCCACTCCCGCAACCATGTCTTCCACATTTATCGGGACTCTTTGCGCCACAAATCGAACCCGAAATTCCGTGGTCATCGCGTCAGAAGTCCCTTGCCTTTTCTGAATCCAACGCGCGCTCACTTTGCGCTAGAGTATGACCAGCATGACTTGCAGGGGACGATCTCCGGTGTATACTACAAGTGGATCGCTCACAACAATCGCAAGGGACTTCATGCGCTACGTATTGACAAGTTTGCGGTGGATGACACCCCGGGTGTGCAGATACTCCCGCAGCGCGCAGGCTGCTGCCATTCCGCCATTGTTAAGGCTCTGGCGCGCGCCTTTACCCAGATTCCAGTCTGGGACATATCGTACTTGGTGGCATTGATCTTCACCATTGGTAGCTTCATTTGGGTTGCCAACGGCCTCTCCGTCTTTCTCCCGCTAATCATGCCATCATCTGAATTCCACAATGAAATCTTGCACGGTGGGGTAATCACCGCATTCATAGGCGCAACCGTGTTTGAAGTCGGCTCGATTTTGCTAGTGGTAGAAGCTGTCAATGAGGATCGGACGGACTGCTTCGATTGGCGCTCTCCGTTGCCTTTGAGCAACAAGAACCGAGTCATCCTTCTCCTCAGCCGACGACATATGCCGAGAAAGGCGCCCCGGCGATTTTGCTGATGCCAACAAGCAGCAAATGCGAGCATCACCACCCAAACAGCCACAGCGTCGTGGGTCAGAATCAGCATGGCATCTCGACAAACAGCGACCCCAACAATGCAAAGTCGTAGTGCTAGCTGCCCTCGAGCACCCAACTGCGCACTCATTACATTTACGAGCTTGGGTTCTGGGCACGCCCTATCCAACTGATGGCAGCCACCGTTTTCTGGATCGCCGGCTTCACATCGTTCCCCGGCCTCTTCAACCACATGTCCAACAACCTGATCGACGGTATGTACTGGACGCCTCAACTAGTGGGCGGCCTTGGTTTCACCATCTCAGGTTTCCTCTTTATGCTCGAGATGCTGACGCACTGGTGGAAGCCGGTCCTCAGCCAACTGGGGTGGCACATAAGAGCGTGGAATATGCTCGGCGGCGTGGGCTTCACGCTCAGCCTTGCCTTTGACTACGACATGGCGGCCGGCTGGGTCCAGTACCAAGCCGCGTGCAGCACCTTCTGGGGCAGCTGGGCGTTTCTCATCGGCAGTTTGATGCAGTACTTTGAGAGCCTGGATAAACACCCGATCGAGGTCAGACGGCATAGCCCGAAGAAAGACTTGATTGGAGAGAGTTACAGTTCTGACCTACAAAACAACGAGGAATGACGACATTATTTCATGATTCAGGTCGTCTCTGCTGCTTCACGTTTAGTTCTAGCCCTGCAGGACCTGACGCGCTCCATCACGCCGTCAACTGCTTCGCTGACACGGCAACCACGCAATCAGCTCCCAAAAGCAACATCAAAATCGACTGAGGTGCGGTTTCAAAATGCTAAGCATGAACCAAGCTTCGTTTTTGGCAAGACAAGACAACACTACAACGGCTGTTCCCCCTCTCCCCACTTGAACAACAAAGCTGGCTAGCAAGGCTTTCAAGGCAAGGCACGTTGGGCCGAGAATATCAGCAGCCAGCTACCATGTAAGGCTCAAAAGCAAACACCATGAATGAAGGACTTGTGTTCTTCCTTAGTTTGTTCTATGTTCCGTGACGTCCCGCTTTTTTATTTCTGGGCGCATGATGGAGCCTGGCCGGTCAGGGGTGGATGGAGCGAAGGTCCGCATGAAGTCTTGGCTTATGCTTGGTATGGGATACATGGTTACATTTCAGCGAGCTTCAAAGGCAAGGACTGACGATGCGTTGAGCGGGCTCTGGCTTGTGGTGCGCATCGTCAGCACTTGATCGGTTTCATAGACTGACTACATTCGTGCTTCCCAGCTCTTTGCGCGTACCCAAGCTCTGCTTGAAAATATCCGAGGGCCATTCCAAGTGCATTACTGATATGCATTGAGGGAAGCAGCAAATCGATCATCACTTTGAAAAAGATTTGACGAGATCTTCTGCCACGGTTGGATGCACGAAAATTCATTGACAGGTCTGCCCATGTTCGACAGAAGACGTCAATTTGAGCAATCTACGTTACGCATTAGCCTCAATCCCCGCTGCCCCAGCTCATTTCATCATGCAAACACCATTGTTCAGTTCCTGCGCCAGAGCTTCAGATCAATGCCACTTTTCGTCTTGTCAGAATCACCAGGTGAAGGAGAGTCGTTATCAAACTGCTCCGCATCGGGAAGGGACTGCTCGTTGGTGAGCTTGGGATTGCGCATGACAAGACCGAAGAAGATGAGGAGCGTCGAGAGGCAGATGCCAGCGATGCACAGGTAGCGCTGGACGTGGCGGTAAGCAGCAATGGTGCTGTCGCGCTGGGGGGTACCAGGGGGATACTTGGCGGCCCAACTTAGGGGGTCGCCGTAGACGATCGTTGCATCGATCGCGCCCAACTGGCGTTCGAGCTCGGCGGGCAGCACCTGCGACCAGATGGCGCCCGAGATGCACGCACCCAGCGCCGAACCAATGTTGTACGTGCCCAGGAAGAGACCGGTGACGATGGCGACGTGCTCGTGGCGTGTGGCCGCCTGGATCGATGCTTGCGCGGGATACGGGAACAGGCCGCCAGCGATGCCCAGCAGGATTTGCGCGCCGACGATGCCGCTGTGCCCGCTCGACCCGCCGCGGTAGTAGATAAGCAGTCCGAAAGCGACCATCCAGAGACAGGTCCCGATGACGATGAAGGGCTTGAGACGCCGCACTTTGAAGACCACTACGCCGAGGATCCAGCCCGTCAGAACGGAGAAGAAGCTGTAGAATGAAATGATGCGCGTGGCGCTCAGGATCGACTCGTTGAAGGCAACTATAAGCACGGTGTAGAGGTAGTCGGATTGCAGCATCCAGGTCCAGTTGAGCATGAGGGCGATGCCGAGAGCGCCCCATACGGCGCGGTCCTTGAGAAGCTTGAACGGAATCAGAGGATGGACTGCTTTCATCTCCCACCAAACGAAGCCAGGGATACAGCAGACGCCCACGACTAAGGGTGCAATGATGTGGGCGTCCTGCCACTTGCTCGACACACCTCCGGCTAAAGTCAATGGGACAAGAAGCAGTGCAAATACCGCGATCATGAGAATGATGCCAATCGTGTCCAATTGCCAGAAGAGCGCCGAGAGAAGCCCACGACCACCAAGGATCTCTAACGGCGTCTTGTAGCCAGACAGGTCTCCAGACTTCTTGGCCCGGCGATGAGCTATCAACAGAGCAGCCAAGAGTGGCACGGCGCTGACAGGGTAGACAATCGCCCACATGGCCACGCCCCATTTCCAGGTCGTGGTTTTCAGAGTTGACGAAGTGATGTCTCCGCTGACCCACGTGTTGATTAGAGCTGGCGTGGCGGGGATGTAGGAGAAGAAGAGACGAGAACGCAAAGACGTCACGTCGGCAACAATAACCTCAACGAGGAGAATCACAAAGGTGTATCCGATCTGCGATTTTCAATTCGTATTCGAGGTTGGGATCAGCAGCGCGTACCTGATAGAAGACGGCGCCGGCGGCGAAGGTCGACACATTGGTGGCAGCCGCTTCAATGACGGTTCCAAGGGCGTAGAAGAGTATGGAGACGAGCACCAACTCGACACGGCCAAAGACATCAGCAATTTTGGATGCAGTGGGTTGACCAGCCGCAGCAATGACGCTTCGAAGGACATTTACGGAAGCGAGCAGACTATGCTGGCTAAATGAGGCCGTGGCAGTGGTCTGAAAAGCATTAGGTAGATCCAATCAAATTGATTTGGCGACGTACTTGATATGTCGAGCGGACGGAAGCATCCAGCGAATAGGCGTATGCAATGAGAAAGACGCCTATGAAGAGAAAGACGCGGTCATACAGGGTTAAGTGGGCAGCAATGGCCTCGATGCGCTTGACACCAGGACTCGTCGCGCCGAGCAATTGGAAGTCATGGTCGTCAGATGAGGTGGAGGCCTTAGCGTCATGCTTGGAGTCGTCGACAACCTCGCGGGGAGGGGTCGGAGCAGGGACGGTGGCCATTGTTTAGTGCACCCTGCGTTGAGGAGAGGAGGAGCAAGAGGAGGGCCTAGTACGCCTTTTCAATTCAACGCCCGTTGGCCTGGCCGAGTGACGGCGCGTTTAGATTCATTAATTCATGACGTGTCAAGGCAAAGGAGGGAGGAGGATGAGGCTAAACGCCATGCATCCAGTGAGCTCCAAATTTTCGGGCTGGACATTGCCATGACCTTGCTCAATCGCGTATGGGAGGGTGAGCCCGTACACAGACACAGACACACGGCACAAATGCTCGACCGCGGAAGGAAAGTCCCTTATGCGTCTCCTGATTAGATTGATCTAATCGACCATTCCCCACGCTTCTCCACAGGCATCCTCCTTGCCATGGAGAAACAAAAAAGTCCGTCGGCGCGGCATGTCAACGGCGTGGTCAACGACCGGAACTTTAATACTGGCTCACTGGACCCGGGGCAGCCGTTCGAGTCGACTAGCGCGCTGATTGGCCCGTATTGCTTCTACTGTGGTGTGCGCCAGCTAAACTTCTCATTGGAGAAATAGACAGATAGCTAGATGCAGCTGAAGGAATGCTTTAGATATTTGAAGATGGAATAGATGGCAAAGTTGAAGTGTTGTAGTGTTGCCGACGAGCTGAAAAAGCGCCCACGTGACCCGATGCCGGAGCGGAGTGACTGAGCCTCGGCTCATCCAACGGCTCAGCCCGACAGGCCATGGACGTCACATCATTGCTTCTGTGCGCGTCGAACCTCTGGCGACTTTCTCAATGACCTTATTTTGACTCTGCGCAACCCATCAAGATGGTCCGCGAGGACCTCATCAGCTCGGCTGTGAGTCGCCTCTTCGTCGCTTTAGAACTGACTTTCTAACCCCGTAACAGGTCACTTGTAAGACCTAACTCCTGCCGCCCACTCTTCCAACTCGTCTCACTCTCCGCAGTCCTCCAGGACCCTTCAGTCGCGAGCGCGCCCGTCGAAAAACGGATCGCCTTTCTCCACTCTAAAAATCTCACCCAAGAGGAGATTGATGCCTCGCTAGCCCGCGCGGGAGAAGCCGCCCAAGCTTCCGTGGCAGCTCCGACTGCTTCCAGTCCAGTACCGCAAAGCTATGGCTACCAACAACCTCCACCACCGCCGTCTGTATATGGCGCACATTCTCCGTCTTACTGGCAGCACCCTCCGCCTCCGTAAGTGGATGAGATGTCGCAGTGGTCGTTCAGTCTTGCGGTCTGGAAATTCGGATGGCTAACACGCTGTGATGGCAGGGTGCCGAAACGCGATTGGCGAGATTGGTTCATAATGGCTACAGTCATGGGTGGTGTAGGCTATGGATTGTATTTCACGGCAAAGGTATGAGTTCTTGCATTTTGCGCATCGCGACATCCACGCTGAGTCCTCTAGCGCTACATTTATCCGCTCATTGCACCACCCACGCCACCTCAACTCGAACAAGACAAGACCGCCGTCGATGAATCGTTCAACAAAGCGTTCGAACTGCTCGAGCAGCTCAATAAGGATACTACGGCTCTCAAAGCCGCCGAAGAGGAGCGTACGAAGCGCCTCGACTCCGCCATCTCCGACATGGAGACTGCTATCGAAGGGTTGAAGGAATCGCTGAGACGGCGCGATGTTGACAGCCGGAGGATCGAGGATGACGTTAAGAGCCTGCGCGATCTCATTCCTAAGGCTCTGGAATCACACAAGGAAAGTACGGACAACAGGCTGAAGGACCTCTCCCAGGAGCTCAAGAGTCTGAAGACCCTTGTCGGCAACCGCATGGGGGGCGCTGTTACAAATGGCATCAACCCGCCTTCGCGTCCTGTATCTGTCACGTACGGAGCATCTGGCATTCCGTCGACCAACGGCAGTGGCACACCCGGATCCTCTATGCCTGTCGGAGGCACTGGCGTCAGCGGCATTGCCATGTCTCAAGACAATCCCCAAGCCTCTACGCCCACTCAAACCCCCGGGGCTTCCAGCGCAAGCGTGTCGACTCCGTACAGCAGTAGATTTACTAGCGGGAGAGCATCGATCCCTGCGTGGCAGATGGCAGCGGCGAAGAAGACCGAAGAGAAAAACGACACCTCCGAGAGTGAAACCGTCATTGAGGCTAGTCCAGGCGCTTGAAAATGATATGTTTCTAGGCAAAATAGGATTGTTCTACTGCCATGGGTCGTTTTTGACGTTTGCTGAACAATTATTCAGAATGAAATGCAGCGTGGGTTCGGGAATCACACTGTCATATTCAGCTTGCGCACTCGCGCAATGCTCAACATCTCCTGAGGAGGCTCACTTGCTCAAAGCCATAATTCACCTTCCAATTCGGAAACCCTTCTTCTATGCGGTTCCGAAGTTGAGATGCTAATGTGAGCTTGCGCAGTGATTTTCTTGACACGGAGACTTGACTACCACGGTACTGCCCTTTAAACATCCACCCCATATTCCGGATAAGATGTTAATACTCACCTGGAAGGAATCGACTGCTCCGGATTACCTTTGCGCCACACTCAGGGACGAGCTTCGACACTAAGTAACAATCTTATGGTTGACTTCTTTGATCCGACGTTTAGTGGCACTATCGTTCGCTGAAGCATCTCTGCCAGATCAGCCAGCTGACAAGGCTTTTGGTGTCTTGCGGGAGATCTATCGATTTGAGGGAATCGAATGGGCGAGAACTCGTGCACCACCAGGAATCGATATTCATTCTCCATGCTGACTTCGAAAACGTCCCTTTTTGACTCGACCCTCGCTGTTAAATTCTTAGACCGGCTATGCAGGACCGCCCACGCAATGGACTGACCCGGCGCCGACCCCGCTGGAGACAGCCCTTTGGGACATGGCGTAAATTGAGGTTGCCAATGTCTATTTAATTGTAATCATCGATTTCGAGACGTCAAGTACTCAACGAGGCTCGCGATTGACGATGAGAAGCTACTCTCTCCGGTTCATATCGCGGGGAGAAGGCGGTGTGTTGGGGCTTCGATCAGATTGGATGGTTTGATCTTGTCATTTGGTCATGGCTGAGAGAGAATCAGTAGATAGTGTTCGTCACCAGAAAACGATGGTCGAGAGAGCGAACGGCAGTTTCAGGGATGAGTAACTTAAATGCGGTCTTGGAGTTGCTATTGGTACTTGCATCTGCCTCGCACAGCCGTTAATGGCTTCAAACTTCTACTGCCCAATTTCACCATAGCAGCTTGCGATGTGCCATATCGGTTCACCTGCAGCCTTGGGATTTGCCCTCATCAACCACCAGCGGCAACAGCTCTTCAACTGTCTTGTCTCCATCAACAATGGCGCCAAGCATTGCACTTATGACGCTATTTGGGTGGGTACAGGTGATTGTAAGTTTCAGGTGACCAACTGCTTTCCACTAAGGTTTTAAGCTGCCCTGCCCACAGCTATATCCGTCAACGGTCCACTTGTGCAAAGGTATAGAGCGGCTCCCAGATATTGTATTCGCTAGCAAAACTCGAACAAATTTGCTGACCATCCTACTCACCATTTCGCAAAATGTACCAGTCCCCACTACCATCGCTCTGACGGTCATAGGTGCCTGGCTCATTTCATCTACAAAAATTTTAACGAAGAAATCAAGATTTGGAGCTTTTCCAACTTCCGGCCTTTTAAATGGCATCATCACTACTGCCATATCTCTGTCATCCCGACGCCCATGCCGAACACTTATGTCGGCATTGGAACAGAATCCTTCCTCGAACGGGCGCGCCACTCGATGACGTAAAAGAAGTCACTTCACTTGATCTTAATGCCGACCGCCTCAACGCTGCCGCATCCCGTACTCAATAGGCTCATCCTCGCATCGAATTCTCAAAGGTTCAAGCCAGTTTTTTGGAGCTCATCTCTGCTGAGCGAGCGGCCAGTCCGACGCCATTTCCCTGAGTCATTTGCTCCATTGGCTGCGACGCTTGCTCACCAAGAAGGCCGTGCTGTGTTCAAACTATCATTGGGATAGACTCCACACACAGCTTGGTAGCGAAAGCTCTTACGTGGCTGCACAACTCGGTGAGTATTTTTGACAACTTCGAAGACAGTGTGGCGAGTTTTATCAAGCCATTCGAGGAAAACTTCGAACTTGTCAGTTGGAGGATCGTTGCGGGTATATTATTATTCGAGCTTAGGAAACCAAAGCAGTGGTTAATGGTTATCATCGGTGTCTGTCAAGCTGGAGAAAGCAAGCGGCTGGTCTACACGAGTCCAATGACGGATGGATGGATGGATGGATGTTTCGTTTATTGTCTTGGTGGAGTCGAGGACTATTTAGGACACAACACCGAATATTGAATACATGTGCCTCCTAAGGTCCTATGGCCTGACGCCATGACATTCGCGGTCTAGCCCGTTCACGCAGTGTGTCGCCACGGTCCTTCGGTGCTAGGAATAGGGGAAAACTTAAAACCACTCCCCATCGCCAGCGTTTTAAAACCCTTCGCATAGATACCTGAGGTGGCCACCGCACACCCTTGTACTTCCACCACCCATCAACAGGAGGGCGTCTTGTTAAGTGTGACCTAGGATGCGGTCAGCCGTTCTCGACGGTATTTGAAGAAGCCCCTAGGATCCTTACCACACCCATCTGCAAGAGCCGCACCTGTCCCAGTAGCTTTTATATCTCCCAGGTAACAGTGTATTCATCCAGGTAGCCCTCCGCAGCCTGGCCGTAACTCCTCGATCGCGAGTATCCGTTGTCTCCATGCGAGGTGGCGGGGGCCCCAATCCCACAGACCTCCAAAAAGGGACGGGCATGCGTTGCCAAAGCGCATGGTATCGGTCGGGACGTCTCTGCGTTGGCCAGAAAAAGTTCTGTTTCCAGTCTACACCACGTGGAGGTGCAGAGTACGATTACGTCGACCGATTCCAAGGTGGTTTTCAAAGTCCACGAATAGTCAGTGGTTGCAACACTCGAAATTTGCCTGTTGTACTTCCGGCTTGGCCATGCATGTGCATAATGCAGCGTTCGATTAAGTCCACTGTTCAGGCTCGACGGGATCCGGGTGTCCTAATCCACACAAGAGCCGACCCCACGCTGTCTCGGCTCCGCCCAGGATCACTTGTCGCGGTTTGCCCTTTCCTGCCCCCGCTCGGGAAGACGCCCGGGTCTTTCATACATGAAGTTTACTGCAACCTACTCTCCACTGACAATGGTTGTCTTGATTGCACTGGACCGCTTGATCATCATGCTTTACATTATGACTATAACTGTCTTCTTATATGCTCTTTGGAATATTGTCGGTCTGGTCAAAAACATACGAAAACCGAAGTCAACCGGCGTGCCCGTTGTATGGACGCTAGTGCGGCTCGATAACCCACTGTGGGTTGCCACCAGCTGCCTTTTTATCCTGATCACAAGGCGATTACCTTTTGGTGGATGGGTAGACTACAGCACAGTGAGCTGGTACTGGAGTGACCGACAAAATGGCTGCGAGATCCACCGCAACTACGGCAAAGTGTTTGCACATGCCATGCCAGGTCAGTTCGCAATCCACATTACGGATCCGACCACGATCCATCGGGTTATCAATGACCGATGGAATTTCCAAAAGTACCTTGACGTAGTTCGTATGTATAGCATCCACGATGGTCCGAGGATATCCGACTGTTGACAGTGACTAGGCATGCTGGATTTTTATGGGCCAAGCCTCGCTTCAACCAATGGCGATGATTGGCTACGCCACCGCCGAATCACGACGCGGTCTTTTGGAGAAAGCGTCCACCGCATCTCCTGGCAAGAAGCCATGCGGCAGTCTGAAGATATCATCGAAATGTGGTCTCGAGAGGAGTGCGGCTTTGGATCGACTTTCAAGGACGCGATCGCTCTGACCTTACACGTTCTAGCCCGTGCGGCTTTCGGCATCCAGTACGATTTCTGTGATTCTGCAGATGAGATTCTACCCAAGACCATGTCAGGGGCTATCGCGAATGTTTGAGCAATGTGTTTGAAATGTTCACCATTGTGTATCTCAACATCGTCCCCGATCTCATCTTCCGCTTTTGATGGACGCCGTGCCAACTGCGAAATCTCAATATTTGCTCCGAAGATCTCGGCAAGTACATGGTCGAGTCTGTAGAGAGCTGCAAGAAATCAGGAGCTTCCGATTCCGATAGAAGCTTGAATTTCTTGGGGTCCGTGGTCCGAGAGAACCAAGCCACGGATTTCAAGTCGGGAGGTTGTCAGCGAACAAGAATTGTACGGAAATCTATTCACGCGGACACTTAGAGGCCACGAAACAACTGCACATACGCTGGGATTTTTGTTATTCTTGCTTGCAGCCTTTCCCGCTGTCCAGGGCTGGCTTTTGAGGAGCTCGATGGCATACCGCTCACTTACGAATCTTCTCCTCGGATGAAGTGCTGTCTAGCGGTCATGGTGAGTCCACACGGTGGGTTGAAAAGAAATGTCAACTCCAAGGCAGATCACGGGCGCTTGAATACTCCCTGAATTCATGTTTCTACGACCCCAAAGGCCCAACTCTTCTGGCTGCGAGGTACTTGAATCCTCCCTATATACGCACTTGGCTTTGGTGGTTTCAACGCTCGCCTGCCATGCGGAATTCTAGTCGCCAGTCCTTTGGGTTAACATTTCTTCCGCCACCCACTGTATCAAAGTACTTGACATCAGAGTCTATTGCCGACTTGTCGAGGCTCGAAAGCCTGCGTCTGCTTTCAAGTGTTGCGACTGCCCTGAGAACATCTGGCGCATCTTCGACCACATTGCAGACCACGGGAGGCGAAGATATCATTGTGCCACCATACACAAACGTGAATGTCAACATACCAGCGCTTCAAATTTCTCCATAAACCTAGGATCCTGATCCGTTGATGTGGAAACCAGCAAGGTGGCTCGAAACCGACAACAGCCAACTTGAAACGCCCATCGATGGATCTTTTGAACCTTGGAGTGGTAGTCCACGATCTTGCCCGGGAAATAAGTTTGCACAAGTCGAGTTTGTTGCAGTCGTGGCCCAAACATTTCGCGCTACACGATCGAGCCAGTAGCCGAGGGCAGCGAGAGCGCGGAGGATGTTAGGAGACGGGTGTGGAAGGCTGCTCACAAAGTTCATGCGGATTTGACTTTGGGGATTGAGAATCCTGAAAAGGTTGTATTCAGGATAATCGAAAGAGGGGTATTGTCTTCTTGATTAGTGAATCATATCGCCGTCAACGAAGCGGTCCGGTGGTTATTTACTCATCTATCTGCACATAGAGCAAGAGCATTGATGCTGTCCAGAAAGTGCCTTATCTCTACACCACATCAGGGCAGCAGGGTATTCGGCTAAGTCCTCTGCTCGTGCCAGGTGCTTGTTCTATCCCTTTTCTTTTGGATGCGAGTCTTTTGATAAATGACGGTCATGGCGGATAGGGGAAGAAGACCGATCAAGCTTCTCATCGGTCATTGCTGCGATGGTCGGCCTTGGGTACATCCAGAAAGCGAAAGAGCTTGTTAACGGCGGCGGCTTCTTTGCTCGGCTCGCGGCGTAGTGAAAGTAGGCGGTTTGGACGACGACGTTTTGATGCGAATTTTTTTTTTTTGGAAAGCTGATGGCGGAAGAGAATGAGTTTCTGTGGACGTAGGAGTATATAGCGCGTCAATATCAATAGGAAATGTAAGGTACGGAGTAAGCTGGATCGTGAATGCGCGCCGAAGTCCGGTGTGTGGTGCGGCTGTTGACAGGGCGAGGTCCGGCAGTGATGTTTCCGCCGACGGCACGCGGGCCGTGCGCGAAGACCGGCACCGGATCCCTTTTGGTCCCTTTCCTAGGCTGCAGTAGGTCATACAAATTGACCCAAGTGCCCACTTGCGTTGCTTGAAGATGTTTCCTCGCTTCTACCCACCTTGGCCTTACCTCGTCCTCTTGACTACCGACGCCGTTAATCCTTCTCTACGTCGTTTTTCGTCAATTTCAACATGGTTTGACCGAACACGCGTACAGCAAAAGCAGCGGCACAATCTGTTGCTCGATTCGTCACGTAAAGGAGCAAGTCTAATACCAAAATACTCCGGATCCACTTCTGCTGGCTTGATATGGCGTGACAAAACAGCATTTTCGACACAGCTGGAATCCAGCTTATCCACCTGCACACTAGAGGCAACCTTGTCTGCAACAACAAGAGTGAAATCAAGATCTTCTGGATTACCCAGGTTGAAAGGCCGACTTCCACATTAGTACCACTCGGCACTCATTCTCTTCTTGTTCCTCAACAATTCAAATTGGAATTGCCTTCGTCCTCGGTTATCCGGACATGGCAGTGTGTTACGCAGTCCTTGAAGGAATTGTTTGTGGCACCAAACCGCAGAAACTGCAAGGAGGTGGAATAACACGAGCTCCCACGCCAATTGCTCATTCCGGTCGTTTCTGCGGCGTCGAGGTATCCTTTCCCATGAGGAATGGCATCTGTTCGAACACTTGCGGAGAAAGAGACCAGTTGCCAAGATTCCCAATATGCTCCTTGAAGGCCGACGATAGCACAAACTTGGCCGAATCCGGCTCACAACACACCATGCGCGAGTCTTCAAATCTCCAGTTGACAGATACATGGGTTAAAAGGTCCCCAGTCACGTAAAGCTCGGGGTTATGAAGGAAAAAATCCCTCACTGCCGGCCTATCCTCCATTAGCCTCTATTGATCTGGTCTGGACCAAGGTAACCTACCATGGCAGGAAGTCAATTGTGAGGTCGTGTGGTATCACTTTTTGGAATTGTGTTGGCTGTATCCAGCGAGGGAGCCTCTGGAAGTTTTGCCGGCTGGGCCAGATTTGCCACTGACCTCGGTCAGCTCCATCCGAGTAACTATCTTCTTCCAGGCGGCACCTCTGCCACTTACCCGCATCCAATCCTTGAGGAGCTCAGCAACCGCAAGCTTCTCAGCAAGCCCAGAGTTGGAGAAGAAAACATTGACCACTCGGGGGATCCAAGTCGTCAGCGGCTGTTCTTGGGAGAAGCCTGTCTCTCCGCCAAGAATGGCGTCAATGTCATTCGTCTCCGAGCCAAACACCTTCTGGACCGGGTCGCCATCGGCTCTCTGCGCTCGCTTGCTTTCCCGATACATGGCGAAGACATACGTGATCGGACTCACGTTTGTTGTGCCTGGTGAGACGGGCGCTTCGAAGCTCATGGCCGATTGGTCTAGGCTTGGGGCTGGAACTGAAAGATCGGCTGCACCGGAAGCCATCATGTTCTGTTTGCTACTGGAGTCGGTCAAAGCCGTCGATTTGTACCTTTCGGGGACAATCACCTTTCTTGCCGCATCACTGCTGGACCAACAGAGTCTTCCCGATATGGAGAAACGTTTGCGTTTGATGGAGAAAAGGTACCATCAGGAATCCAAACACCACTGTCGCCGGTGCTCAGCAGCGGATGGGCCGCCCACTGTTGACCCTACGCTATCATCAGCAGCCTTCGGAACATATCTTCGGTCTTTACACACTTCGCTTGTTGTTGGGATCCCATTTTCAAATTCCGGGCTTACATTCTGCTCAAAGCCCGAATCCGGATAGTATTGAGCGACGTCTTCTGGGCTTTCCGAAACTTCGTTTTTGCTGTCAGAGTGCTCCCCTGCGGATTCGGCGGTGGGAGTCGAGTCTTCAGCGCGCCGCGAGTTCACACCGGGTCCTCCGAGCATCTTTCGAATCTCCTCCGCCGAATGTTCTGAGAACCCGCGTTTCGAGATTTCGTACGCGAGCTTTGTCGCAGTTTCCCGCTGGGACGAGGTCGCAAGCAAAGGAAGAACCGACTTGACGTCGTCAAGTTCTTGTTCGAGCTTCTTTACATTTACACGCAACGTTCCTTGCCATCGATGCTCCTGCCGCATGTCATAGCTGCAGGCAGACCCTTTGAGGGCGCATGTGTTGCAAATTGGTTGCAATCCATTGCACTATCAGAGGCACGGTCAGTATACGCGTGTATAAGGACGCGGCATGTTTGTCACACCTTGCTCTTTCGCTTCTTACAGGGCACACATGCGATTGCGGTAATGCGGCCTCGTTTAGAGCCAAGCTTCGGCGTGGTCGTGGTCGGAGACGGAGTGTTGTCCGACGACTGCGAGGACAACTGCGGAGGCGACGGGCCGACCAGGATAGGTCTAAACGTTTGCCGCTGCTGGTACGCGGGCATGTCGCGTCCCTGGCTGGAGGAAGAATAGTTTTTGCTGACTCGGTCCTGGCGGAAAGAAGAAGTCGACGGTAGTCGTCGTGCGGCCACGCGATTTTCAATGCTGATGCGCTGTAGAAAATACGGAGCGACAGATACCGCCGACAACGGTGCTGGTTCTTTGGGAAGTTCTACGCATTTTCACGTCAGTACTAGACTTGACAGTTGACAGCAAGCAGGCCATGTGTTGGGCATCAGCGTACGCGGGCAGTCCCCAGCGTCGCGCCTCACGAAGCCAGAGTATCGGGCGTCGTACAGGCACGGCACGCACACGCCAAGCCAACAAGCCAGGCACTGCACTTGGCTCCTCTCACCTGGTACCATGCCACTTGACGGTGTGGTCTGGAGCGGTTCCGAGGAGCGTGGACCGGGTTTGACAGCGCTGCCGCAAAAAGGTCCTGTCCTGTTGGCGGCGACTACGACTGCGACCGCGCGCCCTTGCGTGAAGTTGACGATATCACGACACACAAGACTGTGCGGCACGCGCTGTCAACATTAGCAGTCAGCCGGTCAGGCGCTCTCACCTTAGAACTCAAGAGCGACGGCAGGGAATCGGACGCGGAGTTGCTTCCTACCAAGCGTCAGCGGGCAGGAGCGGTCAGTAGCCAGACAGGTTGATGGCGGCATTGGACGGCACCGCAATCCAAGAGGAACAGCCGGATGGGCAAAGGTTTAAGAACAAACGGCCACGCTCTTTTGCCGGGCCTGGATCCTTACCACGCCTGCCCACGCCCCAGCTCAACATGCGGCAGCTAGACTGACAACAGCTCCAGCTTCAGCTTCGTTCCCGCCTTGTCTGATCTGTCATGCCCCTGCCATGCCGTGCTGCGCTGCTGGCCGGCACGCTGCTACTACGCGCCTAAGCACAGGGCTAGCGTGAGCAGCAACTGTACTTTCCGCCGGCAGCAGACAGCCATTTTCTGCTTGTCCATTACTCGCTCCACCTCTTTTGCCTCGCATCCTCTGCCTCGGGACTGCATGACGCGGATGTGGTATCGGCGTCTCTGGATTCAGCCCTGGGCCGGCTACATGTGACGGCCGAAGTTGTCATTTTTCGACGTCTTTGGTCCGCTTCTACGCCAAGTCATATCCGCCGGTCAAACTCTAAACTCTATCCGCCTGCCCGAGCCCGTCCCGACCTTCCATCATGTTTTCTTTTGGTCCTGATCTTTCCGAGGCGAGCGCTCTGTAATCCTATCGAGTAAGCCTTTGCAGCCATGGAGGCGGGTTGTGCTTGGCAGATATGACTCGAATTTGGTGCACCGTGATGGGGAACTGATGTGCAGTGAGTGACGATTTGCCAAGATAAAAAAGCTTGTCAGACGTTAGCCACCCTCTTCCGGCAGACCCTGAGGCTGTGACGGAAACCCTCCCTACGTAAGCAACCTCCTGGCTCTCCGACGGTTGAGAATCTCATTCTACGGGTGCGGCGGTTAGAATTCAGCCGACCCGTCGTTGTTGGGATACAGATGCCCTGATTGGCTAAGCGTGTGCATTAGAAGCTGCTGCTACTAGCTTTAGTCTGGATATTAATGCTTGACAAGTCCCTGCATATGGGGGGCTGTGAAGAGGGGCCGGTTTTTTTTTTTTAAACTCAGCCATCTTTTAACGGCCGTCTTGGTCTTGTGTCTACCTTGAGCTTGGACTACTAGAGGTAGCTCAGAAGCATGTGAGGGCTTCAGCTTAGTTGAGAGGTCGTCACTTGCTACGTTTTGATGTCTCTCGTCTTTCTCAACTACTGACTCACTCTAAGCACGTCACATATGTTATCGATCACACTTTCTCCCAGGGTTTAAGACTGGAGTAAGTCGAATCTCAACACCACCGCTTTGCTTCTCTCAACCTTGGGGCGTGCGCGTTCTGAAGTAAGAAAGGAAGCACGTCTCTCCAGAGCGGTCAAAGCATCTAAATAGGTAGGATCCCTGCATGTGCCATTGCGTTGCATTTGGAGTGACTTGTCGTCAGGATGTCTACTGTTTTTGTTTGAGGCCCGAGAGTCAATGAGCCGGACACCTTGAGTACGGCAATTTTTCATGACCTCTCGACAACGTAGTGCCACCCCAAGAGGCGCATCAGTATCCTATAGTATCTGTCGAGTCATTATTTGGGAGCAACGCGCAACGTTGAAAGGATAGGGCTGTAGTTGAGCGACGACCCAGAGTTGCACAGCTGGCAAGTGCATCGTTGCTACCTTACCTTGGCTGACACAAACATCGCGTGGAGAGGAATTTTTGTAGGGCGCAAAATTACTGCGACTTCTATGCGCAGATGGCCCACAGCCTGGAAAGAGAATGGGCAATACAGCCAATCGATCCTGGAGCAAGATTGACCATAACGACGCTTCCGCTACGAGAACATTTCTGTCTTGCCTCAGAAGTCATTTCTTGAATCCCATTGAAGCTATAATTAAGTAGCAGCTCCTATGCTCCCATTCCCAATCCTATGCCATAAGAAGTATGTTCGAGTTGACCGTCATAAAGTGCGACCCAGCCCTTCGAAATCCGAATCCATCAGCGCCTCTTTCTTGCACCCCGAATGAATTTGCATGCTTCTGTCGTACACCTCGCACCTACCCAACTACGATGCAACTGAAATAAAGATTCGGGCTAACTCAAGGTTTGACCCGATGGATGAAAGGATGACGCAGAGCTTCGTAAGGCGTGATGCGCTTCTCCGGATTCAAAGACAGGCACTTGTCGAGCAAGTCATGGAAGAGGTTGACTTCCTTGAGTTCAGCATCTGTCAGTCCTTTGGAGCTACCAATCAGACGCGACTTGAGATCCCTAGTCGGCTTGGTAAAGTTGATCATTCGGACGACATCCTGTCGAATTATTAGCGAGAGTTGGCAACGACGAGTCTGTTGCGAACCTTGTTTGTAACTTTATCCGTTTCGACGCTCCTAAAGAGGCTGAGGTTTTCGTCAAAGTGCTCGTAAACATGGTCCGCCCAACCCTTCTTGAGCAACTTGATGCTCATCTTGCCACGGCATTCCTGGATGGACCGAAGCATTTGGTTGTTGTCACGGCCGGTGAAGAGAATCTTGCCGGTGTAGAGCTCGAAGAGGGTACAGCCAATGGCCCACGTATCGATGCCATAGTCGTGTGGAATTCCAAGCATAATCTCAGGCGCGCGGTAGAAACGACTCACTAGTAAGCCAGCCGGCACTTCACATTCCGATATGTCCATGGCGGATCCAAGATCGCAAATCTTCAGGACGTTGCGGGTGTCGTTGACCAACATGTTGTCAGGCTTGATGTCAGCGTGGACAATGTTGCACTTGCGCAACAAGCTTAGAGCAACAAACATTTGCTGCGCGTATGAGCGAACCGCTTTCAAGTTGAGCCCGACATCACGACCAAATTTTTTGAGGACCTCTCGAAGGTTGACGCTCAAGTGCTCGAAGACCATGCACAGGTGATGCTTGTGGTCGAACCAGCGCAGCATGCGGATGCAGTGACGTTTGTCGTCTGGATCATGATCGGCCAATTTCTCCAGCATCTCGATCTCCTTGACCCCGGCCTTTCTCAGAATCTCATCGTTGCGGATGATTTTGATGGCCACGAGTGCATTGGTCTCAACGTCCCTGGCGCGAACAACTTCGGAAAACACACCCTTGCCGAGCTTGGACTGGACCTCGTAACGGTCATCGAGTAGCTCGTTTTGAATCACCTTGTAGTATCCTTGGTGGTCATCCCAGACGTCGAGCATACTGCTGTCCAACTTCTTGACCTGGGGTGCATTGCCGGACTCGCTCGGATTGGCAACGGGTTTAGAGGCTGGCTCTTCAGCAAACATGTCATCATCGTCATCTTCGGCAAACATGTCGAACTCGTCCTTGCGCTTTGGCTTTGGAGCATCTTGGTCTTTTGGCTCTGGCTCTTGCACAATTCCCTGGGGTTCAGCCTCTTGGTAAGCATCTCGAATATGCTGCTGTTGCTCGACGCGAGCTCTATCCTCGTGCATGTCAGCAGTCGGATCGTAGTCGGCCGCTGATGGCTCGTCCCTGTCAGTCGGATTATCCTCGATGCGCCTGCGATTTGCAAGGTCCTCATCTTGTTGCACTTGGACGTCTGGCGGGGAAGCGGGGTTGGAGCCATCGGTCGGAGTGGCAGGCCATGTCACCATAGGGGAGACTATAAAGTTAGCGTGCATAATTATCCTTTTCCTGCCTTGTACTGACCTGATCTCGCCGGGCGGCTATCCGAGCTCTCATCGTGAGGAGTGACTGGACTCGATTCATTGCCCAAATGGAGGGCTTGAACAAGTAGAGGCGTGGATTGACCCTTGTACTTAGCTTTGATAGCCTCTCGCCGCTTACGGCGCTCTTCAATCAAGGCCGCTTCGTCGACGGGCTCAGGCTCGGGTTGAGCTGGAGCTTCATCTTGAGTTTGCTCATCAGACGGCCTACAACCTGTCAGCAAAGATCAAGCACAAGTGTATGAGTCTCTTACTTGGCATCATCTGGCTCTGCATCACGCATGGGTGCGTCTCGTCCCTTGCCATTACGGTACTCAGCCCTCGAAGGTAGCCTGTCGGTTCCTGAATGCTCGCTTGAGCGCCAATCTGCACCTTTTTCACGATCATGACGTCTGCCGTCTCTTCTGTTGTAAAAGTCGTTGCGATCATTGCGGTAGTCGGGCTGCCCGCCTCTCAAGTGCGGACGGGGTGGCGGAGAGCGACTTCGGTGTCCCCTGTACCGATTGCGGTCGCGGTCGTCATATTGTGGTGCAGGTCGCGACGAATCTCGGTCGAGGTCTGCGTAGGAAATGCGGTTGCGACGCTCTTGCTCGTGCGGACGCCTGTTTTCGTAGCGGACCTTGAAGCGACGCGGGTCCTGGCGGTCACGTTCACTGTAAAAATCGTCGTCTCGACGGCGCTTTTCTCCACGCGGTGACCGGGGTCTGTAAGGGGAGCGAGAGCGGTGATGCTGGGAGCCATTCTCATATGGGCCTCTGGGAGAAAGCGAAACTGAGGCGCGGGGTCTGGATTGACGGTCAACGCTGACGCCCCTTGAGGGTGGCTTTGCCGAACTAGTTGCCTTGTCGACCCGGTGCTCGTGTATTTCTCCCTCCGAATCGGTTCTGGAGCTCATGATGGGAGTGAGAGGGCAACTATGGATATGCAGTTGGAAGTGAGGCAGGTTAGCTAGCGTCTCCACCCAGAAAGCAGGCTTGACAGAAGTCGAACCAGCGATGAGTATCCTCTCCTTTCTCCTGAGCGCCAGAAAAGGCGGTCGCGAGCGTAGCTTGAGGGGATGAAGGGACGAGTCGAAGCGACTGCTTGGAAATGTCGCCAAAGCTCATTGAGATGTGGTGTGAAGGTGCAATGGATGATGTTTGCTCGGGACTTGCTCTTGCTCCAACGCGACCCAAACGGCCGGTACCGTCGGAGTTTTAGGATGCCGACGTTCCGACACCCCGTGATATTAAGAAAATTGCATGGACCACGTTGTCTACATCTGGCAAGACAACTAGCCTCTCTCCATTCTGGACATCGAAGCCGTTGTAGGATTGATGCTTTCATCAAAAGGCTGTGAATGATGCATTGAAACAACACACTGGAAATGAATGATAGTTGAGGTTCATGCAGGTTGACTTTGAGATTTTCTTGGCACGAGCATCTGCGCAGAACAGCGAAAACCAATATTCGACAGCCTTACTCCTGTGGTTGACATTTTCGGAGAGCTGGGCTGGAACGGGTGGCTTTGCCATGAAAGATTCAAACATGGGGGAGCGACAGGGGTGAGTTAAAGGGCATCAGGCCCCTCCCTATGCGTAGCAAACGAAAAGCAAGGTCATCGTCTCGCATGCCTACAAGCATGCAGAAACGAGCAACGGCTTACAGAGTACTAATATAATACTTCGTCTTCACCACTTTACGTTTAGGAGCGGACTGAAATAATGAATGAATGAATGAATCCATTTTCGTCCATTTTCAGTCTGAGACTATGTCGGACGTGTCTGCCCAGAGGGCTGACATTTCTGTGGGTAGGTCTGCTCTATGTACATTCTCTTGTGGTTGTTGAATAGTGGACAAGTTCTTTCTCCTTTTTGAAGGACCGTCGGGATTGAAACACATCAGCTTTTGCTACTGTCCCGACATACCTAACCAAACAGTGGGCATGAAGTAGGAGTTTCTTCGATGTATTCCCTAATCCCATGCTAAAGGCTACGGAATATATCTCAAAATACACGCTACAGCGTCGCTACGAGACAGCATGCGGGCTATCAAGTGGGCCGTCTCACTTAACTACTAGAACATTACAAACCACCTCTCAGGCCTCACAACTGCAAAAGAGATTTTTGCTGACCTACACCGAACTTAAAGTCCGTCCTGGACAATCTTCGACTGCATGCAAACATAGAGCAAGAACCAGTAGATAAACCGAACTTTGGAAGAGGCAAAAACATATATAACGACGCGGATGGGACTCGAACCCACAATCTTCGCCAGAATATGGGGTACCGGAAAGCGACCTGATTGTCATTGTTAGTTGAAATTCCGACGATGTCCGTGAGGCAGTCTGAACTTACGCCTTACCATTAGGCCACCGCGCCTATCTTCGAATCCAAGACGCAATTTTTGATAAATATAAACATCAAACTTTTACTCCTTGCTTGATTGATTGATTGATTGATTGATTGATTGATTGATTGATTGATTGATTGATTTTTGCTTTACGTCCCGGTGGAGTCGATGACTAT
>JAIFKG010001429.1:0-27896 GCA_020351975.1 Phyllosticta ampelicida
CCCCTCCACTTCCGTCCTGCTTCCGTTCGTTCTGCCATTCACGCCAGCTTGGCTGGCTCTTTGATCGCTGCTTAATAAGTCCCTCTTTCTTGCATCCATACATCGTCAACCAGCTTCTTCTCTCTCCCGCCGCTAGATTGAAAACGCCCTGTCCATCACATGCCCGCGTGCAGCCCTTTGTTGCTGCTCGACGCTGACTGGCTAGACCAGTCTATGGCGAAGAATTGGATCCTTATGGCCGAACTGGACCGGGCCGGGCGGCCGGACGGCCGCTCTGGAATCATCTGCGTTACCCGGGGTTGTGGTCAGCGCTAGTCGTGCGGCTGGTGCCGCGTCGCCAGGGCGGGGGGTCAGTGCGATGATGGACGGGGATTGGTGTGCTTCTGCTGCTGGAAGCGAGGCGAGGTGAGGTCATCGGATGTCATGCTATGAACGATGCGGTGGAGAGAGATGGTGACGATGATGAGTAGCTGGGCGACTGGGTGGCCCCGTAGGGAGGGTAGTCAGTAAGAGAACGAGTGCATGTAAACTCGATTTTGCTCGTCTCGCCTCGTCTCCTTTGTCATTGCTGATTACTGCTCCTGCTCTACGGAGTAGGAATATGAGGTGGTTTGAACATATGCTCATCTCGGTCGGCACCGCTGTTGTGCATTTGTCTACTGTACCCGAATGCTCCTCGACTCTGAGTTCCATCCAGTTGGTAGACATGCAAATGTGTTGGACAGCGCGGCCGAAGGCTACATGGGTGGCATGGTTGGCATGTCAATTGCGCGAAATCTGAGATGTGCGCTCGACATGGCTGGCGCAATGATTCTGGCGGCGACTGGTTCTGCTCAGCCCTTGGCCTTGCCCCGCATCTCGCTCCACAGGCGGTCCAAGACCTGAAAGATGGCCGTGACAGCCTTCATGGTAGGCTCATCGACTTTCTCCGCACCTCCACCAAAGCGCTGTTGGATCTTGTCCGGATGCCATCGAACGCGTTCTCGCTTCAACGTGTCCATCAGCTCGCCTTCAGGCACCGGCACATTGAGCCAGAAGCGCTCAACCTCCTCGCGCCCCACATGACGCATCCTGCCGCTCTCGACAGGCCAGGGCAAAAGATCCTTTGGGCCGCGGCTCTCGTCAACGTCGCCGTTTTTGCTGGCAGCGAGTTCATTCCAGCGCCTGAGATAGGCTTCCCAAACATCCTTCCACTTCTTGCCCTGGCGTCTTGCTTCGCCTCGGCGTAGACTCTCTTCCACGCGCCGCCGGAACTCTTCGCCTTCCCGATCTTTTCTGGAACCATCCTCCCTCCGCCTCTCCTTGTCTTGCTTCCGCCTCTCCCGATCTCTCTCCCGCCGCTGCCGCTCTTCGACGATATGCTGGTGCGTCTTTTCCCACATCTTCGTGCGGACGTACTCAGCGTACTCCTCGTCAGTCATGGACTCTAGAAACCCGCCGGTTCCCTCCGCCGGGGGCGAGCCGCTGGTGCAGTCGGGCCGTGGGTACGTGTGAATAGGCTGGCCGTACACGCCTTCCCAGAACAAAGCTCCTTCATCGTCGGCCATGGCGTCGAAAAGAGAGAGCCGGAACGCGGTGTTGGGGGACACAGGCTCCTCGTCCATCAGAGGTTCAGCTTCGGCCGCGGGTGGTGTTTCGTGGCGCCGACCGCGATGGTGATGTCGGCGATGCCTACGATGATGGCGCTGACGGCTCCGGTCGTCATCGTGTTTTGAGGATTCGGTTCCGTCTCGAGAGTTTCTGCGCCGTCGCGAGCGGTGATGGCCGAGGTCATCCTCGTCGTCGCATTCTTTGCGCGAGCGCTTCGATTTGAAGCGAAATTTGGACGAATTAGCTTTGGAATATTCTTTATCCAGCCGGTCGTCGCCGGCAGTAGGTGAAGCCATTCTTGTATCGCATGTCTGAGATGTTCATGAGAGTTTGTTGTGACACATTGCAATGGATCCATTCGAGGTGACGTCCTTTTACGGGCTATTCGCCGAATAATATCCGATAAAAATCCCGAGGTATTCCCTGGTCCGCAAACCAAGAGTAACCAGTCGTCATCTAATGCTCAGGCTTTCCCCACTCACAACACCATGAGCCTACAGTACGGACTCAATATCAAAAGGAAGCCGGGGCAAGCTCCCTCGCGCTCCAAGCCAAAGCCGCTCTTTGAGGACGACGACGACTCGGACAAGGGGGAGCCCCCGAGCAACGACAATGTGGAAGAGATTGGCGCCTTTGACCTGGACGCGTCATCCCAAGCCTCCTCCGCGAGATTGCAACCGCGTCCCAAGGAGGGCACGTCCAAGCAACCCTCGAAACCTCGCATCTCTCCTTACGGGGATCTGTCAAGCCTACGGACGCAACGCAAGCAGCAGGAAGAGGCCGAAGCGCTCGACCCCAGCATCTACGATTACGATGGAGCGTACGATGCGCTACATGCAAACGATGCGGCGAAAAAGGCAAAGGAGCGCGAGGAGGCAGCGCAGAGGAAACCAAAGTATATGGAGAGCTTGTTGGCTTCCGCCGAGGTGCGCAAGCGCGACCAGCTGCGCGCCAAGGAAAAGGTGCTCCAACGAGAACGAGAAGCCGAGGGCGACACGTTTGTCGACAAGGAAAAGTTTGTGACCGAGGCGTACAAGAAGCAGCAGGAGGAGCTGCTCAAGCTAGAGGAGGAAGAGAAGCGAAAGGAAGAGGCGCAGCGGAAGAAGGCCGGTCCAGGCATGTCGGGCTTTTACAAGAGCATGATGGACGAGCAGGAGAAGAAGCACCAGGAGACCATTGAGGCTGCAGAAAGGGCGAAGAACGGCAGCCTGGGAGTTTCTGCCGAGGAGGAACTGCAGCGCAAAAGTGACGCAGAATTGGCCAAGGAAATGAAGGAGAAGGGCGTCGATGTGATGATCAACGATGAAGGCCAGGTGGCGGACAAACGACAACTCTTGACTGCCGGTCTGAATGTTGCCCCAAAGCCAAAGCAACACTCAACGGCACCCGCTTCTTCGTCTACTCGTACAGCTTCCTCGCAACAGCAAGGTTTCCAGGGCCGCAATATCAACAAGAATGCGTTGAGAGAACGCCAGAGCCGCCTAGTAGAGCAGCAACTTGAACAAGCAGCCAAACGTGCGGCGGATCAGGAGGCCGAAGAAGCTGCCAGGTTGGAACACGCAGCAAAGAGTCGCAAGACGAGAAACGACATCAGCAGTGCCAAGGAAAGATATCTCCAGCGCAAGAGAGAAGCTGCTGCTGCGGCTGCTGCTGGTAAAAAGGAGTGAGCTACTATTTCGACCTAGATCAAATCTGCAGAGAAGCATTCGGTTGTCGTATCCAGCTTACGCACTCCTTCTCTGCATGGAGAGATTGAAATCGTAAGTGTTTCATTCATCAGACACTATTTCCCCTGAGCTTCGCAATCGCTGCCCTTTCATTCAAGACTTGCCTGGCTACAAGACGACGGCACTTCGTCCGTGGAAAGTGTCAGCCGTGCCAAAGGGGGCAAAAATCAACGAGGGACGACCACGCCCAAGCTCGGTTCGCTCGTTGCTTTTAGGCAGGGAATATTGGATGGTCCCAGTGCCTGCAAGGTATAAAGCGTGCTTACATAACTTGACTTCTTTTGCATCCACCGCCATGACCTGTTGCACTATGACCGGCTCGCTAACATCCGAATAGAGGCCGTTGAGGACTCGCCAAGTGGCACATCGGGCATCGCACGAGGCAGTGGAACTGTCGCTAATGCCTGTCGCATGCCACGTCTGATCATGCGGTTCAACATTAAGCACGCGCAGTATACAGCCAGAGGTGCTACCTTGCGAGTAAGTCTTGGCCCATTAGTCGGATCCGTTATTGGGTATTGCGGTGGCTTCCGCCCCATGACGCAGCTGGCTGAACGGAAAGAGGGGCAGCTGCACAGCGAGTGGGTCGCAAATGTACCGTAGTCAGCTCGATGGGGTCAAAGGTACAGAATGGGATCAGCCCATTTGTGGAGGATGCATGACGAGAACATAGTCCGGATGTTTGCTGACTGCCGGGGCTCCACAAGCACTTGGCTGCTACGGTGGCCCAACGAGCAATCGCCATGTGACGTATCCACGAGCCAGCAGCTTGCAGATGCTTTTCACCGGGACGCTGAATACAAAAGTGGCTTGTTAGCAGGAGGGTCGGCGGGGGGGGCTTTTTGAGAAATAAAAAATATAACAAAGTCGAGGGCGTAAATCAGGGCGTGGTTGGCGAACGCGTCTGCCGTCTGCCGTCTGCCGTCTCCCGTTGCGACTGCTGGGGTTGGAATGCTTGGGGCCGCGGGGAACCTGGCGCTTGGCGCACTCCTCTAGGCGTTCCGCCCCGGCGCAAACACCTGAGAAATCATAGTACGGGCGGAATGCTCGAAAGTGGTCGGGCGGGCGTGACACGATGCACACTTAAGACGGCCCAGCAACAAGTGTTCTGGTGGCGGCGGCGGGAACTGCTTCTGGCGCAAAATTAGAACAAGGACAAAGTTAGAGTCGAAAACGAGCCCAACCGGTACATAAACCTTCCATGTTCATATATATTGGCAATCAGAAGCAGGCTGTGGCTTGGGGACTGTACCACACAAGAGCACGGAGTACAAGTAGGAATAGCTGGAAGTGGTGCGCCCGACAGCACGTGAGGGCACGTCAATATGGTCGTTCAAGACCTCATACTGCTCGCTTAGCCACCGGCCACGGCATGCGCGTCCTGTTCAGCTCAGCAGCAACGCGCATGGAATTGTTTACCACGAAGCCTTGAGGCTCCATTCTCGGGAGCGGAGCGGTTGCCCAGATCTGCCGCGTCGGGAGACGTCCGTGGCCCGAGGTCGAGGTCGGGATTGTGGACAAGGACTGGTCGAGTAGCTTATTGGGTCCTCACGGCTGCCAGTTGCATCGGCCAGTCCGCCCGCCACACCATAGATGGCCCGGGCCGTCACAACACTCTTCGACCCAAGCACGTCTTCAAGGAAATACTCAAGGGAATACATGCACATCACCCCGGCTGACGCAACTCGCCGCCCCTTTTGCGACTACTCCTTGTCGTGCGCGTCGAGGTAGGGATCTTCCACCACCACCGAGTCAACGTTACTCTCCCGTCCTTGATATGCAGACTCGCAGACCATCTCTTTGTTTTCCTGGGTCCAACAGCCACGGCTAACTTGCTGCTGCCACACGCGCAAGCTCGTAATCGCCCGCAGCCATGGCAGCATTCGTCAAACAGTCCACATGGACCAGCAAGGGTGCAAGCCTCCACCGACATGTCTCACTCGAGGCCGAGAGCATGCCCCTCCTACCACCGCTTCGCCAAAAGGCGGTAGCTGGTGGAGGCCAGAAAACTTGGGCCGCAACTAAATATGTGCTCCTCCTGTGCCTTGCTGCGGCTGTTCTCTTCACTGTTGGGTGCTGCTACCTCTTCGGTGCTGGCTCCCTCCTGTTCTCTCTCTATCAAAAAATGGCAGCTCTAGCGATCCAGGCATGGCTCGCTTTCCTTTCGCTGTTTGTGGTCAGCTCCAGCGCCGCAACCTGGAGCCCCATCCTGCCTCCGTCTTTTCCATTGGCGGTCAAGAACCCGTACCTCTCAGGTAAGCCTTGGTCTTGGTTCGGGGGTTTCCCGCACGTCAAGCATCAAACATCCTCGTCCCTTCTCCTCCGCATACATCAGCAGCTAGCGACTAGTCACCGCTAGACCTACGGGTGGCTCCTATTAGCTCTTCGGTGTGGCTCTCAGCCACACCTTGTTTTCGCGTCAACACGAGCTAACTCCTGCGTTAATCAGCATGGCTTCCTGGCAACCAAGCTGCCAATCTGCCCTCAGCCCAGCCAGAATTTTGGTATGCTAATGCTCTCAACTGGTCTGTTATTGCTCGCGTTGATGGAACTGCCTACAATTTATTCGGCGTTCCGTCTCCCGAGGAAAACACTCAATCTGCTACTGTCGTCAATGGATCCTTCACTTCGACGCGGTCGACGTTTGTCTTGACCGCGGGTGATGCAAGCATCTCGTTGGAGTTCTTCTCGCCAGTCTCTCCAAACAATCTGCGTCGCCAGTCCCTCCCCTTTTCCTTCTTGACCGTCACGGCAAGTGGGAACAATGGCGCAACGCCGTTTGTTCAAGTCTATTCTGACATTGACGACACTTGGACTGGCCAATCGTCGTCCTCCACTTTCAACCAGACTACAAGCGGCGACACGCTCGTCTGGCAAGTCACATCCAACAGCCAGGTCACCTACTCTGAAGTCAACCAGATGGCCGGGTGGGGCGAGGCCGTATACGCGGCCCGAGCCGACTCCTTCCAGTCCGGTGCTGCGTCGACGGTACGCAGTCGTTTCGTCGGCTCCGGTTCTTTGACCAACTCAACCAGCGAGTGGTCGGCCGGCAGCGTCGTGGGTCTTGCTTTTGATCTGGGGACCGTCAGCTCGTCCACTAGCGCCATCTACGCCATTGGATACGTTCGGGAAGACGCAATCAACTACCGCGGCACCCCCTATACGGGCTTCTACCGCGCCACGAATCCCGACACCGTCGGCGCCGCTTCGCACTTTCTCGACATTCATGATGACGCCGTATCCGAGGCCGACTCGTTCGACGCCAAGATCCAGAGCGTCGGCGAGTCGTCTGGCGGCTCAAACTACACGGCCATCTTGGAGCTGTCCGTGCGCCAGCTCTTCGGAGGCATCGATATCACCATTGATGGCAGCACGTTGGACACTAGTGCGCCGTATGCCTTTATCAAGGAGATCTCTAGCAACGGCAATCTCAACACAATCGACATTATCACCCCCACGTTCCCGTTTTTGTATGAGTTTGCTCCGAATCTGATTAAACTGCTGCTCAATCCCGTGATTGCCTATCTAGAGGGCGGTGAGTGTAGCGAAATTCATCTGGCCATGCAAATATTGACGCCTCCTAGGAACATATCCTAACCCGTACATGATCCACGACCTTGGGTCGCACTACCCCAACGCAACGGGCCACGACGATGGGCTCGACGAAGCCATGCCAATCGAGGAGTCGGGCAACCTGCTTATCCTGGCGCTCGCCTACCAAACCGCCACGGGCGACACATCCTGGGCCTCTTCTCACGCGGCGCTTTTCAAGCAATACGCCGACTACCTGGTCGACAACGGGCTGTACCCGGCCAACCAGCTCAGCACCAACGACGGGCTGGGCGCCTTCACCAATATGACGAATCTGGCCGTCAAGGCCGCAGTAGGGCTGACGGCGTACGGCAAGCTAACCTCACAGTCGAACTACACGGCCAAAGGGAAGGACTTTGCTCAGGCCATCTGGGGCGGCAGCGAAACGACGAGCGACGGGCTGGGCAGCGAGGTGTCGGACGCGACGTCGCAGTCGTACTTTACCACCACCTACAGCGACAGCTCCTGGTTCCTCGTCTTCAACGTGTACCCGGACGTGCTGTTTGGGCTGTTCACCTTCCCCAACGCCACGTACACGGCCACGTCGGCCTTCTACCCCACCGTGCGCGGCGCGGCCGGCGTCGCCATTGACGGCGCCGTCAACTGGGGCAAGACGGACTGGCAGATGTGGACGGCGGCGACGGTCGGCGACAGCGCGCAGGACTTGTTTATCAATGATTTATACGCATTCATTGCAAATGGCATCAACACGGCGCCTCTTGGAGACCGCTACTGGACGGCGGGCGACAGCGTGGGAGAGACGGCAGAGGGCTTCCGTGCAAGACCGACGTTGGGAGGGCATTTTGCGGTCGCCGTGTTGAAGTCCGGTGTCGATGTTTGGGACTGGGCTGTGTAGAGGCGATGACTCAGGTGGCGTTCGAGAGGCATTGGTGTTTGCTCTTTTCTTGGTCTCCTTTTTCTTCTCCATCGTCATCACCACCAACTCCTCATGGCCTCGTCCTCACATCTCGCACCCGAAAACATCGATTTCCAGCACATCAATCGAGATGAAGGAGACGAAGAAAGGTTTTGGCGTTTACGAGTCCCCCATTTCCCTTTCCCCCTTTTCCTAACTACCCTGGTTCTGGTTAATGTCTTGAATCACCTACAACCTACACCTTTCCCCTGCTCCATGGCTCACCTCACCCTCTTAAACTCCGCAGAAGCTTCATCGAAGGATTATGAGGCACTTGGGATCTCTGGGTGAAGATTTTCTGGATTTAGAAGCAAAGGAGGAACTGTGGTCGCTGTTGCTATGTACAATCGCTCTATACCACATTATCGCCATAACCCATTGTAAAAATCTGACAAGCACCACCAAGACGCGAATTCGAGAATCGAGCCCGCTGTTCAAGCCGTTCGACTTCGGGAGCGTTGGTTCAGCACTTTGAGAGCTGTCTAAATCCTCAGCCCGGTGCTGCGCTTAGTGCGTCCCGCATTCCTGTTGAACTCACTCGGCAGGTCGATGGTCTGGGGACTTTTTTGCGCGGAGTAGAAGAGATCACTGCTGCTGGAACCGACAGAAGCCGCGATTTGCAGTAGATGAGCCTCGTCCGCTTTTTGCGGGTCTTTATGAAGATGCCCATCTCGTGCGCTGTGCCGGACGCTACTTTCTCAATGTTGACAAGCGCTTGCTCAAGTTGGAGGAGTATCAGGAGCCACACACGAAGCTTCGACGAAGTTTGTGAGATTGGTAGTACCCTGCTCGGAACCGAAGGCGTAGGGTTGTCCGAAAGGGGTTTGGGTAAGTCGGAGGGTGCGAGGGAAATAAATTTGACGGAAGGACTCATCTTCTCATGAGCGAAAAGCGGCATGTCATCGTTTTGTTGTCTAATATGGCGTTCGGAGACGGGGTAGAGGCGACCTCTTGCGCGTGAGAGCAGTCTGTACCTTGTTAGATCACTCGAATCTCTGTTGAGGCTCACTGTAGATACCATCGGACTCATGGGGATCAGCGTGGCCAATACCTTCGTGCTTTGAAGTGCTGCAGGAAACAGCAACTGAGCCTTTCACTCTCTTAACCTTTTAGCGCGTATGCTCCTTAGCTCCGAAACCCTGAGGGCTCTATCCGTCGCATATTTGTCAGCAATCGCCTTGCCAAGTGGCGTAGTGGAGGAAAGGCAGGACCTACCAAGATAGTTCAAAGAAACTGAGGAGCGGGAAAGTTCGCATGAATGGCCAAAGGAATTTTAAGTTTCTGAGGGGGGAGCAGACCAGAACGAGGAGTTGGGATATGAGGACGGGAAGCTGTGGAAGATTGGTTGAGGAGGATGGCGGGTGCGGTGATCGTTAGAGGAGTCACTGTAACGAAGCACTGGTGAATAACATTTGCAGATTTCAACACCGACCGAGCCAAAAACACCAAGTCTAGGCTGCCATGTTCGAATACAGGTATAGTTGTAATGAGAGCAAAGGTACAATGTTTAAAAGATAGCACCACGGTTTGAGCCTCCCCCGAATAACAAAAATCAACTTTCAATCACGAAGGTTTCTTGTCCGTTCACGACGCCTATGACTCAACTGAGTTACTTTTCAGCCCATGTCTTGGGAGGAAAATACCCATTAGAAGCTGTCCAGCGATGTTGTACGCTCTGGGCCGAAAAAGCCAAAGCTATCGAGAGCTTGATATTATAGAACTTGTCAACCCTGCCTTGCACCCATTCTTCCGCTTGCCGTCCAGCCGAAATTTAGGTATCAGAAGCCTTGAGGGTGGTGCAATGGGCCTCACAGCGCCTGTGGCAGCATTCCAAGAAGGAGCAGACGTGCGTACCATAGAACGTCTGCTTGCCACACTTGCAACACTTCCACTTCTTCCACATGTGGAGTAATCCACCTGCTCTGAGCACAAGCGGCTGCTGGTGGTGAACTTTCATGGGATGCTCAACGGCGTCAAGATCCTGGTGTTGAGTGTCTACGGCGGTGAGGTTCACCGTGTGCTGGTTTTGAGCCTCGCGCGTCTCGGGCTTGGAAGAGGTACGATCAGGAACGGTGAATTGGAGAGGTGAAGAGCTCACGCGCTCATGTGGAAGGAGTGGCGCTTCAAGACTTTCGTCTGAGAGTTGTTCAGGAGACGCAGTCAAGATGGAGCCGTGCGCGGCAGTGGATGGGGCGGTATTCTGGTTGCCTGCCTGAATATCAGCATTTCATTCGCAAATGTCCATCCATGTTGGCGTAACATGCCAACAGTACCAGCGATCTCGGTGGGATTGTAGCCTTGGTGTGTAGAGTCGCGGCTAGATATATCGATCGAGTCCCTTGGTTTCTCGGATTCCTTGTGATGCCCTTTGCGCGGTGCCATGATGTAAACTGTTGTCTTGGTGAGCAATCTTCTTGGCAGAGAGTTGTTGTCCAGCGCAACGATCTACGCTGTTTTCGACTGAATATAATGCTCGAGAAAATAGTGTGGAGGGTTAGAGCAGGCTTTTGTCGTGGGCAGAATCATCTTATGGGGTGGATGAGCGTGGGAACAGACAGCTGTGATATCTTCTTCCCGCTTTCCAAATGCAAACGACATAATACCAAAAAATCAATTCAGCTACCCATGTCTTTTTTGACGCCGATGAGTATATCGTCGCCTTTTTACAAAGAGCCAAGCAGTTATAGAACACGGGATTCCAGGCTGCTAGACTTGAGCTTCAGGCCAGAGTCCTGTAGGACTGTCGTTGGTGCCTGGGAAATTCCCCACCTAGATATTAACCGCAAAAGTTTCCTTGCAATTTCACTAGTGCTGAAAATGAAAGTCTTGGAGCCCTGGTAGTTTTGACCTGGTCGGAGGGCGGCGCGATTGTGGTGTATTTTTCCTGACAACGCTTGTGAACACACGAAATCCTTGAGCGGACATGAAAGTCGTAGCATGTCTTCGCCCCGCACTGACAGCATTTCCATCCCTAGAATGGAGGTAAAATGACTCCGCCTAGAAGTTATCGCGGCTGCTTGTAGTATAAGTTGACGGGATGCTCAACCGTCTCCTTGGCAGCCTGAACTGGAAAAGCTTGTAGGTCTTGAGCTCTTGCGAGCCGAGCCGTACTTGCTTTGTGATTGCGTTACTGTCAATAATAGCAGGGGAGCTAGAGCCATTAGGAGGTTTTTGTCAATGATCTCGTTGCTCTTCTTCTTCTTCTGTAGCTTGTTTGGGGTCGAAGGTGCGGAAACTTGGGTGGATGTAGAGAGCGATTGTGTAGAGAAGGCCGCAGGAAGGGTAACTACGGGTGAAGCATAACTGAGTTGAATGATCGCCCAAATGAGGGCACCCATGGTCTTCGGAGTCTAAGGCTTCTAGGTAGCTAGTATACTACATGGTCGAGCAAAGGTCTAGATACGAAGGCAAATGGAGAATACTGTATCTGGTAGCTTATTCTCGCAGCTACAGAGTGCCAGTCTTTCCTGGCCACATCAAACCAAGCAATTCGTTACGTATGATCAGGAGCTTCGGTAAGTCAGCGTGAGACGTTGCCATCTTGAACCTGGTAGCTTCTGGCGTTTCTAATATACATTAGTCGACAGACCGGAGCTTAGTCGGAGCGTTGAGGCAGACACAGGCTTGGGAATCTGGAGGCTACACCATTGCGGCTGTGAGCGGATAAATAGAAAGGTGCTGTAATACAGCGTGCAGCAGGAGCGGCTTGCATGATTTGGGGGAGTCTTCTGGTCAGTTGCGATATTGAAGAGAGCTGACAGTGGTAGTTGAGCATAGTTAGTATCCAAAATAAAGTTTGGGAGGGATATGATCCTTCCATGAGTGCCAAGCCACTGCAAAAGGACAAGGACGAGAGGGATAGGCTTGCAAAATCGGTCTGCCAGTAGGCCGCAGAGTCGTGCTAGAAGTCAGGAGCCTCAGCGTAGGCATTCCCACGTACGCCATACTAATTATGTGAAGAACGCCGGCTGCAGGCTCATGAATTCTACCGAGTACACGTATGAACTCACGTCCAACGATGCACGCCCCTAGGTTTTACACGTCAATTTGAAAAATGCCTGAGACACCAACGCAGGAGAAATCTACAACAAGAAGTGAAAGAGCTTGCGACTTTGTACAGAGTCAATGGAAGTTGAGAGACGAAAATCCAAAGAAGCACTGCCTCTTAACAAAAGGACCTGTCGATGAAATGAGCTATGTCAACCTGTGATCGAACCTCGGGCATAGGAGCTCCTTAAAGCCCCTGCCAATCACGTTTCCAACACGCTCAGGCCGGCTCCAAGATCGTGCAGTTTTTCTTGCAGCGGTTGTGGCAGCAGTCAAGACAAGAGCAGACTGGGCTCTCGTAGTGGGTCCTGCGACCACAATTGCAGCACAACCAACGCTTGAGCTGCGGCATCAAGGCCCCTTGTCCAATGACCTCACGGGAATTGAGGTAGATGACATGGACCGGGTGCTGAACCTCGGCGATCAGGGGGGTTTGCCAAGCGTCGTCTTGGTATTCGTCATCGTCGGTGGTGGTTGTTGGGACGGCGGCTGCAGCGGCATTTAGACGCAGGCGTGGAGTCGAAGGGACATTGTAACCGGCGGTGACCACCATGGGCTCACGGGGCCCGAGGCCGAGGGCCAACTGTGCGTCTATGATCATGTTCGGGGTAGCGGCGGGGATGGCGGCGAACGCTTCATCGTAATCTCCTTTGCTATCATCCATACGCTGCTTCTTTTGGAGTTTCTTGCTCGTTCCGCGAGCAAAAATGCTCTGGGAGTTTCCAGGGATAGCGGTGGAAGCAGATGGTGTGCTTTGTAGGCAGGAGGGGGCGCTATTGGCACGACGGAGGTACGGGGCCGCGGCATAGCTGGCGCTGGGCGTAACGTGGTGACAGTTGGAAGGATTGGGCGAGAAATCAACACGCTCATGAGGCAGCAGAGGGGCTTCTTCGCTGTTGATGGCGTCCGAAATGCTCTTGGAGCGGGCAGCCTTCGCCAGTGACTGCGGCTTGAAAAGCTTCTTGCCCTGCTTTGCCATCTTCGACCGCGTGAAGATGCTGCAGCTCCAATTTGATTAGTATAGAATTTGGGAACGGAAAGTTGACCGGACTTACAAGCGCAGCCTGAAAGGATATGATCTCAAACGGAATGTGGATTCGGGTGAGCTCTACGCGTGGAACAAACTTGAGGATGCGAACCGCAGTAGCAAACATAGGTCGCGTAAAATTTCGGAGAGAAAGGCAGTAGAGACCAAGGACAAGCAAAGAAACGGGGTGAAAGTGACCGGTGAAGGCGTGAAAGGCACCCGATCCAGTGCAGGCAGTTGTCGATGTGTGATGCCAAAAGTGTGCGAGAACAGCTAGCTACGTACGCGCCTCCGCAACGGCGGCCAAGTAATGTGCCGAAGCTCCAAGCAGAGAGGCCAACTTCCTGATGTCGATGACAGTCTTCGTTTCGAATGTGGTTTCGAAGTTGCCTGAAAAGCTACGAAAATTGACTCGCAGTTTCGAATCGGAGAGGCTTTGCAACACTGAACACGAAGCACCATTGATAAGTCCTTCCCACGTGCTCTTTTTCAGCAAGGAAGAAAGAAGATAAACTGCGATGAATAAGACAAGTTTGAAGAAATGTTTTCAGCAGAACAACGATATGCACCTGAACTTTGAAAAAGGGCTATTAGGCAACGAAAAGTGCCACGGCGTCAAAATATACTATGGAAGGAAGAATTTGGAACAGCATGCTGTGTGCCACGGGCCTAGCAACGTTTGCAGGGAGAGCAACGTGCTGGTGTTGGTTTGAAGTGGACAGATGACATTTATCTGCCAATTCCAGACGTCCAGCAGGCAAAACCAAAGTCGAGGTAACAAGCAATCGACAACATGGCTGAAGTGTCCAGGTAGCGTTGATGGCATGTGGTTTTGTTCCATTCTCCACAAACGCCAGCAGCGCACAGGCCAGGTTGAGCTCCTTCTCACGGAACGCTAGAAATGGAGCCTGCCGATATCGCATGTTTACGACGTTTGAAGTTGCTAAATGTGGAAAGTCGCGTAAAAGGGCCCGGGACAGAGTCTCGCCTGCGAAGCTAATACTCATCCGGCTCCCGTTCGAAAGGACGGTGGCCGCATTTTGGGTGCTTATTGTTTCCCAAAGATTCTCTGCTTGGTGCTCTTTCGATGTGTTCCAGCTAGAAATGCGAATTTCGGAGGAAGAAGTTGGCAGCGGTCTGTTCCCAATCGGCGGAGCCCAGCGTCGACTTGATGTCCGGCGGAATCATGGAGGATTTCAGGACCTGACAGATGCGGGCATCAAGCGTGGTTCAGACTGTTCCCCATGCCCCAAAAGCGACGAGTAGTAAGGTGGACTGATGTTTGCGCAGCACAGGCAAGAAGCCCGGCGAATCATTCCAGCCGCTCCATGCCCTGTTGCCAATCATAAACTGCCTTGAATGGCAAACGAGGACAGAATGAGCACGAGAGTGTTGATAAAGGCCCAGACAAACGGCATCCAAGTGGACATGCCAAAGTACCCGGCGCTGTACACGCCTCCAAGCCTGCATCAACCCGTGTCAGCATTGGAGCGAGAAGGCAGCATTTTGCAGCAATCAGCTTACAGTCCACCGACGATGCTTCCAGCTATCACGGCTTCGATTCCACCAATGACGCAGTATATGACAGGCACAACCCAAATGACCTTCCAGTTGCGCCATTGCACGATGACTGCGTAGCCAGACGTCGCAAGGTGGACAGCGCCAAAGAAGAGGAGCGTCCATGTCAAGGTAAAGCGCCAAATGTCGCCCGCATCATAGAGGTAGTAGGCCTGATGGCCGCGGACGGGGAAGGGCCAGTACAACGACGGAAAGGGGGGCGTCGTATAGTCGCGCGGAACGCTGTCATAGCGATAGACGACACTGGGGACAACACCCATTAGCGCATGCCTGATGGTATTGGGTATGACATTGGAGCGTTGCAATACCTCATGAAAGCTTGCGGTCGGATTTCGCTTTACAAAACGCCTGTGAGTGGTCCGTCGACGGAGAGCGATGATGCTTCCCAGACATTTGACTTTGGGCGGGCCGACTGATCCCTGCCACTGATGCATGCCTCGGCTTATCGCCTTATCGCTCCGACCTCGATCAACACCATCGATTCTGTCCTGGCGTCACGGCGCGTACACTCATACCGTCTCGCGCAATGCCGACAGATAGGCTGCTCGAGACTCTGCTGCGATCACTCCAGATATGGACTGACCAGCAGGATACCCCAAGGTAGGCCCCACACGCCCGAACTGCGGACCTTGCTGATCGTCCAGGCTTCTTGCTACCGCTGCGTCGCTACTCACGACTCTGACGAATCCCCTTAACATCAAGCTCCTCGCTGGCCAGCTACTTCTTGCGCCTGCAATATGGGAACGGCCGGACGGCTTGCGCACCTGCCAGCGCTTCATCAGCCTTTTTCAGTCTGCGACGCACACCTACCTCAAACATGATCGCGACGTCAGAGAAGGCACTGCGAAGCCCCCTTTACCTGGTCAGATACCTATTGGAAGTGGAATGACACCTGAAGAATGGGCGCGCGCTGTCGCAAGAGGGGCCGATGAAAGAAGTCCGCGATGGAAGCACATCCTGATACTCGCCGGTCTGCTGTTGGGCTCGAATCAAGAAGACTGCGGCTTTTCAAGAGGCATGAAATCGTCTTTACAGAGAGCATTTGTGGAGGCAACAAACATGGCTCTGTTAGAGGCGAGAGAGGATGAATTTGGTGGACACTGCATCTCGATGGTGTTGAACCATGTGTTCCCCGTTCTGCTAGACACGGAGAGATCGCAACTGGACTATGACCATTTATTGCCCGTCTTGATTGGATCTGCCTTCTTCTCAAACGAAGGCTTTCACTCGGCATACTTTCTCGGAACCATTGACTTGGATGTCGTTGAGGTGTCAGGACAAAAATTGGGCTGGTCTGCCAGGTCCACCTCCTACCACCAGCTCCGAAGAATCATGTCGCGTCCTTTGATGACATACATGGGGCCATTTTCGAGGCTGATAGCGCACACTGTGGAGAACATCGAGAATCCAGGACTCATACAGACTATGATGGATGACATTGCTGGTTTTGCCCGGACACTGAACCTCCAATGGCGGCAGAACAAGCTCTCCGAAATTGACCAATCTGAAGAGTCTTTACATCTTTCCCAGGAGACGGTCGAGAGTACCTTGCCGCTGCTTTGGAGAGCTCTGAAATCGGCATTGTTTGCCATTGTCATAATCCTCCGAGGTTCATTTGGCAGGATCATTGGAGACGGCGCTCTTGCATCAGACGAGGGTACGACTTTCCTCTTCCAAAAGAAATGCATACTGATGGCAGCAGTCGCACCTGTTCTGGCCACTAACTCTCTCCACGCCATGAGGAATCTCAACTTCATCTCCTCACGCCTGGGGGCCAACTCGCTTTCCCAATACACCTTTTCCTATCTAACCTCGCTTGATATCCTTTCGCAATACCCAATACAAGCAGACGCACTGCTCAAAGCAATTCGACCGGCAAACCTCGGACAAATCCCCCGCCACCCCCTCGATCGCATCCAAGACCTTTACTTCCTCAACACGGCCGAACACTTTGCGCCCATCCTCTCGCCGCAGACAGCCGAAGAACTCCTCGTCACAGCGGCAACGCCCTACCTTGGGGCAGGCGGCTCGCAGCACCTGCTCCCTATCTTTGAGGCTGCGCACTCGGTCATGCTGTCCGTGTTTTCGTCGCGGACATCTGGACCCGCTCTCGCCGGCCGACATCTCCCCTTTTACGTATCCAGCCTGTTCGCCGCGTTCCCCGCCAACCTCTCGCCACGACAGTTCCGGCTAGCCTTCAAGACACTGATGCGGGTAACGACTCCTCCTTCGCCGCTATCCTCCTCCCAACCGGACCTCCCCGCCACACTTTGCGAACTCGTGCATCACTGCGCGCTGTCGGCACCCTCGACGCCTCTGCCCACCACCGTCGCCGTTCCACCCACCTCGCCGCCGCCTGGCGCTGAACACGTCCCGCAAGGCGAACCGCCGCTGTCGGAGCAGTCTGTCCTCGCGCTCACCCTGCTCGACTCCTTCCCGCTCCTGCCTGTCGCGCTTCTCGAAGAGTGGCTGCCCCTCTGCGCCGACCTCGTCAATGCGATTGCCGACGAGGCGCTCCGTGATGTGGTGAGGAAGCGCTTCTGGGAGGTCCTGGTCGGTGGCGAGATGGATCCGGAGCGCAGTCTCGTCGCCGTGGCGTGGTGGTCGACGAAGGGCGGGCGGGAGAAGGTGCTGTTTGGGGACGGAGAGAGGGAAAGGTTTGAGATGAGTGGCGCGTTGGCGCCGGCAGGCGTCGTGGGCGGTTTGGAGGAGGGCAGGCCGAGGGAGAGTAAGTTGTGAGCCGGACGCTGCAAAGTTATGTACATGTAGCCTGGCCACTCATGAACGAACGATATCCCGAATCTATTAGAGCTCCACGTCGGACGTCCAGGCGAGAGCGCAGGCGCAGAGAGAGGGAGAGAGAGAGAGAGAGAGAGAGAGAGAGAGAATGATCTTTCCGTCCGTCTCACCGTCTTCTCACCACTCTGACCCTCACCCCCTTGCTCCTCATGCCCTTGTCCGGCACGCCGCCGAACCAATCCCTCCCGACCTCGACCTCGTCCCTCCCCGTCTCGAACAACTCAAACTCGACGCCTTCCCGCTCGTAGAGCCCGCCGACCACCTCGCCCACCGCCGCCGCCATGACCGCCATGGCCACGTCTCGTCCGACGCACGCGCGGCTGCCGCGCCCGAACGGCGTCAGGTGGTGGAGCATGCGCTGCTCCCTCGCGCGCCTGTCTGCGTCTTCTACCCCTGCGTCCGCGTCCGCGTCCGCGTCTGCGTCGACATCGGCAGCCTTGTGCAGCCACGACCACCTCTCGGGCGCGAAGCGGCGCGGGTCGGGGTAGATGGCTGCGTCCAGGTGGATGAACATGTGCGTCATGCTGACGGGCGTGCCCTTGGGGATGACCCAGCGCCGCGGCCGCGGCCGCTTCGTCGCAGCGTCACCATGTCTGCCGTGGCCGTGGCCGTGGCCGTCGCCGTGAGCTTTGGCATCTGCTTCCGTGTACACGAGGTCGTCGGCGGGCGCAACGCGCGGCAGGCGGCCTGCGACGCCGTGGCTGAGACGCAGCGCTTCGGTGATGCAGCAAGACAGGAAGGGGAGGGCTTGCAGGGCCGCGATGGAGGGCGAGGGTTTCGGGGTGTGCGCGGTGTTGGAGGAGGGAGAGCGGCGGTAGAGAGGGGCGAGCTCGGCGCGCAGGCGGCGCAGGTGCGGTGGGTGCGCGTGGACGTGATAGAGGAGGACGGAGAGGGCGTGCGACGTGCTGAGCGTGCCGGCGCCGAGGAGAGTGAAGAGTTCGTCGGCGAGCGCCGAGTGCGGCGACGTGTGGAGCGAGGAAGAGGCGTGCGAGGTGAGCATGTGTGTAAGGAGTGTCGATGTGGTGGGCTCGATTGGGAGTCTTTTGGCATCTTCTCCCCGGAGCCTCTTTTCGTCTGCGGTGGGTGGTGATGACGGGCAGGTTTTGGGTTTGTGAGAAGAGTCTTCGGAGAGAGCAGCTCTTGTCTCGTCGATGCGCGCCGTGATGCTGTTTTGTACGTCGAAGAGCTGTTTGGTCAGCGGGTGGACGAGAGCGACGAGACGCTGCGGGAGGTGCGTGAAGAGGACGTAGATCCAGCCAAACTGCTTCATGACGTGTGTATTGCGCGAAAGATCCTGTTCCCAACATACAAGAGCACAAGTCAGCCTCGACGCGAAGAATTGATGAACACAGGACGATAGAATGGTCAGGGGGCATACCAGCATCAACCGCCACCATCTCTCGCCCAGGTCCTCCCGTTCCATCAAGCCGAACCCCCTGCCCAGCGCACACGTCCCGACGACATCTGCGCTGCACGCCGCCAGTGCGGCAGATAAGTTGACAACTTCCCCGTCCCTCTGCCTCAAACAGTCGCCCAGCCGCCCAATCCCTCTCAAAACCACACCCTCTAGCTCCCCTCCCGCAGCAAAGTTTCTCGAGGCAAAGAACCGCGCCAGCGGTGCACGCCGCGCGCGATGGACATCCTGCTCGACGGCGCCAACGGTCGTGCTAGTTGAGCCGAAGAGCTTGGCATGCCAGGCCCATTTGTCAGTTTTGCGTGCCGCAGCGCTGACGTAGAGGTTGCTGTGGAAGCTTGGGTCGCTGACGTGTAGCTCGTGGGGCGAGATGCGAATGATGGGGCCTGCATTAGTGGGTAAGTTTGCGGTTGTGAGGGGACGATGGGGAGCACGTCAGGGAGGAGGTTGTTGGCAGAAAAGATGATGGGGGGGGAATGGACAATGCTGCAATGATGCTGCATCTATGTCTTGCGCACGGAGCGTGGAAAAGAGAGAAATCAATAGGCTCAGTGTGGGTGCAAGACATCACACGTTCAACCCATATTTCTAGAAATACAGGAGAATATAGGGGGCGAGGGGAACGGGGATGAAGAGATGTCGTGGTAACATCAAATACACAAACCAACAAAACTTCGGCAACCTCGTGGTCAGGAACCCATGAAAAAAATAAAAAAATAAAAAAATAAAAAAATAAAAAAATAAAAAAATAAAAAAATAAAAAAATAAAAAAGTGCACCTTACTTACCATACCGCTGATGCCACTTCTGCACCCTCCAAACACCCCTCCCCTGGCACACAACATCATCCCAAAACTCGAGCCACCCCGTCACAGCCGCAACTTTTGGGCCCGGGAACTCCTTGAGTGGACTAAGAAATAACCTGTAAATCACCAAACCAGCTCCATAGAAGGAGCAAAGAACAGCGGTGGTAGTAAGAACAAGGAACAAGGGCGGGAGATGGTGAAGAGGGTCTACGAAGAACGAAGTGGCAGAAGAAATGCGGGAAAGGGGATACGGGGATGGAGACGGGGACTGGGAGGTCGGCGGCGGCGGCGTCATCACTACCGACGCGGCACTCAGGCGGGTCGCTGCGCGGCCCACGAGGGTTGATCAGGATCTGGCTTGGTCTGGCTTGGTTGAGAGCTTGTAGGGTGGATAAGATAGCGCGTAGCTCGACGACAGACAATCACGCGGAGGCTTGTTGTTTCTATGCAAAAGTCAGCTTGTGAAGGAGAGAGATGATGCAGGCGAACAGACCTAGCAAGGCATGTATCATTATTCATCACAATCCGTACATGTCGTCGGTCGGTAAAGGGTACTTGGACGCAAAGGCAAATGACTGGCGCGTGGTGGAGTACCTAATCGACTATACGTAATGTCCCTGCAAAGACACTATTGTGATGGAGTGCAGGTTGATGTCGTGGTGTCGCAGCACTGTTGTTGGGACGGAGGTAGGGATGACCTTCCCTCTAATCGACACCCAGACCAACGTGAAGCCAAATCCCTGTCCAGCCACTGGACCAACGGGGATTTCAATCTCAGTTGTGTTATTCCAATTGCACCGCGTAGCCGATTACGTCACAACTCATACCGCAAGAAAGTTGCATTGCACATATGGCAAGCTCTACACCATCTTTCCGCATCCGATTGCTAGCTTGTAGATCAGTGCTGCAACGCGCCCCACTGTCTTTTGCGCACAATCAGGGGATAATGCTAGTGTTCGTCTAGAGACAATCATTTAGTAGAGCGACTTGCTCCACCTCTGCCGAGGGTAGAACTTGAATGAGCTGTTCTACCGCTGTATTCTCAATCTAGTTGGAACGTACCGGTTAGTTGGGGAAGACAGGGGCCCCTACCTGGCGGGCACGCTAGCAATCGGATGCAATCGGATGTGGAATGGTGATGTACTTTCTATGCCGGACATGCTCTTCCAGCAATTCATTACACACCCGGGAAAAAGCGAGGAACGAAACACGAGACGGAACGAGGAACGACAGACGAAAAATGCCAGGGCGCCCCTTAGCCTGCTGCTCCGCCCACGCGCGCACATCAACTTGATCTTAACTTAGCCGAGGTGCAGTCGTCCGTCGCAATCTGTCATCCGCGTTTGCGAAGCTAAACCGGTAAGAGGATACGAGATTCAAGTTACGTTGTTGCCGAGTCTGTACTAGGCCGAATGTGCTGTTGAAAAGTGCAAAGAGAATCGTGCGTCATTGCATCGGATTAGGCATTATTATCAACTACCCAAGTCGTCTTTTTGACAATTAGCAAGAAGAGAGGACCGTGAGCGCAATCGATCGTTTCGTCGGCTGCTGCTGCTGCTGCCGCCGCCGTGGTGTGTAGTGTATAGTGTGTAGTGTGGTATCTGTACAGGTCGTGATATGAAACGGTCGAGCCAGCCTTTTCTCGACGGCACTGAAGCAGGAAAAAGGACCTATGACCGGAAAATCAAAATAGCCTCCCTCTCTTCCAATCATTGTGTATCGGCAGAATTTGTTGTCTCCCTCTTACCCATTCATCCAGGGGAAAAACGCCTCGCAGTTCGAGAAGACGTAAAAAAAGATGACAGCGCGGAAAAGTGTGAGAAGCGAATCCAAAGAAGGCCGCCGCCGACAATGAAGTGGTGGTAGACGCCGCCGCTATGCATCGGACAACTAACGGGGTGGGTAAAAGCGACAAAGGCAGAGTTACAAAACGGGTACGCCGCATGATCCAAGAGACAGCAACAGGATCGAAAAGAGAAATAAAAACGAGACAAAAGCAAGTCTAGAATCCGGATCACGGCAGCTCGGGTGGTGTCGGCAAGCGCATCCAGCGGCTCTCGCCCTCCTTTTCGCCAAGGACGAGCAGCTTGCGGCTGCCGCAGTAGCTACCAGGCCCGGCGATGCTCTTGACGTTGCGCCACTGGCCTGTCATGTCCTTGCCCTCCTCGAAGGGCTGGTTGTATTGCCAGACACGCTCGACAATCTCGCTGCCCGGCTCTTGCAGGCGGCGCGGGTTCTCGCCGGGCAGTCCCAAGACGCGTGTGAGGATGTTGTGGATCGGCGAGTAGAGCCGCTCCGGGCGACGCGATATCCACAACCATGACAGGGTGCGCTCGTCGTAGGCGGTGCGGATGAAGGGGTTGAGGTAGATGCCCGAAGGCGCATGAGGGTCGGCCGGGTTGCGCGGGCGCTGCAGGTCGGCGTTGATGAGGCAGCACTCGGACGCGTCCCAAAAGGTGCGGTCTTCGAAGCGGAAGCGCATGGCCGAGTGTGTTTCGTTGTTCTCGAGCGAAATGGGAATCTGAGACTCGAGGTGTCCAGCGGCTAGAGCGACGCCGAAGGCCGTGCCCGAGACAGGATCCGCGGATAACAGGTCGGGCGGAGACTGAAACCACTTGGCTTCGTAGCTCACCATGCCGCCCCAGCAAGAGCGCACGCGGACAGCGTCGAGTTGGGCTAGAATGTCGTTGCGCGTGTCGGCGTAGCCCGCGTCGGGGAACCAAGGGAAGAACGGCAGGCCCATGCTGTGGCCCTCGAGATCGCGGCTGGCAAAGGTGTCGTAGAATTTGAAGGGGTTGGCAAAGTCGACGGCACATGCGGCGCGATAGTTGGTGCGGCCGTTGGGGCCCATGTTGGTGGAGAAGAGGAGCTGCGCAGCATCGATTGGGTCAAAGTAGACGTCGTTGAGGAAGAGAATCTTGTCAAACTTGACATCGGTCGTGTCGAGCGGACGCAAGGCGCGGTTCCTAACTTCGGCGAGGTACGCAATCCTCTTGATACGTTTCTCACCGTTGGGCAGCGTAACGCGGCGAACTTGGTCGAGTGGCAGGTGTTCGTGGACGAGGGTCGAGTTACCTGGAGAATTAGTCGACTAAATCTCGTACAGGCCATGAGAGATCTTACAGGTAGCATGGCTTTTGAAGTCCTCTAGCGCAGCCACCGCCTCGTCGTCTGGGTCATTTTCGTAAAGGCTCAAGTGTACGTTTTCCGGACCCAACAAGTCTACCAGATCCAATAGCGCCTTTCCCCACGGGCCGCCCAGGAGACTTCCCTTGTCATCGTATACCGCCGACGCGATAAAGATCTTTTCGTTGTTGACATTGCCCCGTCCTGGTGCTAGCGACGTGGTTGCCCTCTCGCGGAGCTGCTGGTAGTGCGCGGGGGTGTGGGTGTACGAGGGCCTGAAGATCATGGTGGTGGTGACGAGCAAGACGACAATGTACGGTAGCAATATGAAGGCCCAGAGCAAGCCCCGTACGAGGGTGCGCCGCGGTCTACGCGGAGTGGCCATGCCGCGGTAACGGTATACATGGGCCAGTTGATAGCCTCTGATGGCGGGAATATAGTGTGCAAAGGTCCATGGCGAAGAACGGTCGGCGAGGTCTGGAAAGTCTTCATCTTTGGGAGCATCGACGCCAAAGTCGGAGAAGGGACGATCGACTGAGTTGTTGTCGGATTCGTCGTCGTCGTCGGAGTAAGACAGCTCGGGGCGGACGGGCTCGTAGCGCGGCGAGCGCTGGCGAGACAGAGGGAGGTTGAAGGGCATCCTAACGACGCATATGACGGAAGCGTGGTCGAAGTGGGATGGGATGGGACGGAGAAGAGAAGGAGGGGAAGAGCAGCAGGTCGTAGGTTTGGGAGAAATTGGGCTGGGGGGCCGTGATGGAGGGTGGTAGCTTGGCAAAAAGGCTGGAGAGTCAGCGATGATGAGGCAGTGCGCGCACACGGTTACGGGTTACGGGGTGCGAGAAGGGGCGCAGGTTATTGGGGCAGCACGACAGACAGCCAGCGAACGAGAGAAAAAAAGAGAGTAGCACAGGGAGCTTCACTGGCACTGGCACTGGCACTGGCACCGGCACCGCTCGCACTTTTCATCGTCGCCGCCGTTGGGGGCAGGCTGGCATAGGGCTACGGAAGACGTGCTACATGGCTACATGTACTCCTAGCTACTAGTGCAGTGGAGCGCAGTGGAGCGCAGTGGAGTTCCAGGGTCTATGCCACTTTTGCTTTGACCATCTTAGCCGCTGCTCGCACACGGAGCCGTGCAGGCCACGTAGACTAGGCCAGGGGGAGCCCACGACTCCTACTCTGTACAAAGAATACCGGGGGCCCTATAGGGCTGCATGACTCGTCCCGTGCTCATCACATCTTTCTCCTCCGCATCTCCATCGTTGCATTCCACTGCCCTGGCAAAGCACACGCGGCCGTGTGACGTTCAAAGCGGTTTCCAGGATTGTGAGATTGCACAATTGGTACACCAATGTTCCCGCTGCTGCTGCTGCTGCCCGTATTTTGCACCGACCAAGTCAGTCCGGCTACCACTCTGCCTTCTGCCTCTTCACTCCCCCAAGGCTCTGCATCCCATTTTCCCGCTCTTTCTCTGGTCCCCCTTTCCGTCGAGGCTGTTGCATGCTAGGGTGAAAGAACACCACGCCGTCAGTGGTGGCGTGGGCCGCTTGACCAGACTGCGTAAGCGCACCCCTACTCCAGCCATGTCAACCGGTGTGGCTTGCAACCACACATCTTGGCATTCCTGGTGTCTACATCCCATAACATGAGGCTCTCGAGACACTGCTTGTCCAAGGACGTGGTGTTGGTGATGGGTTGACATGCAGCCATCATGTCGTTCAAGGGCCAGGAACAGGGAGGCTCGGTTTGCAGATGGAGTGGGTATCAGTCTCTTTCAAGCCTTTTTATTCTATTTGAAAATGGTGTGCAAAATCTGCCGGGCGGCGCCCACGATTCAAATGCAGTGCTCTCGTCAGAGTCCCTTCCGAGAGTGGCATGTTGGACCATGACCATGGCTAGAGTCTTTGATTCTTCGGTACCAATTGTAGCCATGAATCTCGCCGCAGGTGGTCATAGGGCCCAGCTTGGCCATGAGGCGCCGAGTCAAACGACTCAGTCCAGTCTGCCGAAGACGATGGCCGGAATCTCAGAGAATCGCAAGAGCATGGAATCTAGAGAATCGCAAGGGCATGGAATCTAGAGAATCGCAAGGGCATGGAATCTAGAGAATCGCAAGAGCTTGGAATCTAGAGAATCGCAAGGGCATGGAATCTAGAGAATCGCAAGAGCTTGGAGTCCAGAGAATCGCAAGAGCTTGGAGTCCAGAGAATCGCAAGAGCTTGGAGTCCAGAGAATCGCAAGAGCATGGAGTCCAGAGAACCGCAAGAGCATGGAATCTAGAGAATCGCAAGAGCATCAAACCCAGATGGTTCGTCCATGTTTCCTGGTTGCGCTCGAACGGCCAAGATGTCCGGTGTTTGGATGGATGCAGCTTCCCCATCGAAACAAGCCATCAGGCGAGGCCCGTCATTGGTGGAGTGCTCAGGCAAACGATGCAGTGGTGAAAGGGCGTACATGTTGCCATTCCCTCTTCAGAACGTCTACTTGCTGGTCTTGTCGCCGTCCAAAGTGGTCTGTGGTCTGTGGTCTGGGTCTGTGGTCTGTGGTCGTGGTCTCGGCAGACTCCATCTTCGAAGCTCAACCGCCGCTCACTGTTCCTTCACCACCATTCATCCACCTCCATTCACCTTCGCTCCTCCCTCACTCCCTCACTCCCTCACCCTTTCGCCAAAACCCCGCCAGATTCTCGCCTAAACACTGGCTAAACCCCGACCACGACCATCGCACGTGAGTTTCTGTTGCTGCTGTTGCTGCTGCTTCTGCTGCTCCAAGTCCATTGCTTCTGCCTCTGCTTCTGCCCTTCTACGCTATCCCTCAGTACCACCCTCACCATTGGCAAACCATCTTTGGAGGCCCATTTTGTCGATTGTTGCCAAATCTCTTGAAGATGGCGCCCTCACGCGCTGTGCCGGCACCCACTGACGAAGAACCGCCAGAGCACCTAGCCTCATTCCTCAAGCGGATCAACTTTGACGTTGATCTATCGCCGGGCGCAAAGCAGAAGGCGTCGCTCACGCCCAAGCAGGTTGCGCCCTCTGCGCCTCCGAGGCTCAGCTCGGCCAACGCGTCTGCGTCCGTCAAGGTCGCAAAGCTCAAGCCCGCCGCGCCTGTCGAGGCAAAGCCGATCGCAGCGCCTGTGCCTCACAAGGTCACAAATGTCAAGCCGTCTACACCTTCCGTGGGGAAAGCTATCGCATCGCCTGTACCGCGCAAGCTCCCCGTCAAATTTCTCTACTCGCCAAAACAGAGGAACCTCACCTCGCCTCCTTCCACGCCCGAAGGTCTTTGGGCGGAAGACATCTTCCCAGCGTCTTGTTCGCTCAAGCAGCAACAGCCTGGTAAGCCAAAGTCTTATACTTCCTTCCACTTCTGCCCAAACTACACCTACGGCGCGAATCGGGAACACTCCCCCCACCCAATCGCCTGCCCTAAGCCCCGAAGGTTTCCCACCATCCCTTATTGGCTCGCCCAAAGTGAGACTTCACATGATACCTTACATCAAACGTTGTAACTGTCCCAAAGCTAACGCCTGTTCAGATAGTGCGCCTCTCGACAAAAACTCTCCCGAGCACAAGGAGAGATTGCTCGCCATCTTCAAGTCTGATGTGCCCAGCAAGGCAGGACACGTCCTTTTTCAAAGCTTGACTCCATCGACCTCGCCTTCACAGCGGGACACGTCTAGGTCGCAATCCAGGTCGCCTAGCCACTTCCTGCCGGTGGATTACATCCAGCACACTTTGCGATCAAGCTCTATTGGCGCAACAATGGCCCCCGTCTCGGACAATTTCGGCCTGGGCTCCTCCAGGTACGCCCATGACAGCCCGCGTCTTAGCATCACACGCTCCAGCGGCTCCCTCAGGGGCCCTCCTTCCCCGTACAACCCTCTTGCACCACTCTCTGGCACCGGTGGTTTGCGTCCTCAAGCTCCTCAGATCCGCCAGCCGCCAGTGCCATCAAGTCCACTTGGCTACATCGACTACATCGACAATGAACCCACAGGCCATTCGAGTCCTCAAGTTCCCAAGGAAACTTTGTTCCAACGACCACAAGCATTTCGCCCGCCAGGTCGCGACTTTGAAGATGAACGCACCCACCAAGGTTTTCTCAATCACGTCCACAAGCGAGCTGCCGGTTGTGACACCCGGCAAGCCCAGCAAGCCCAGCAGATGCAAGAGGAAGAGCGACAGAGGCGCGAGGACTTTCAACGCCGCGTTGCCAAGGAACGTCAGCTAAGGTTTCAGGTCCAACACCAGCGCGAGAACTCTGAACGTCGCATTTCCATTGCCCGCCAGACCGAGCTGCAAGGTGAAGACAATCAACGTCGTGTTTTTCGTCGGACCAAGCGCGTCTGTGAAGATAACGACCGCCACCGGAAGGAGGAAGCTGAACGCCAGCGCCTTGCGCACCTCGTAAAGCTGAAAACGGAAGAGGAGCAGAAGCAGCGTCAAAGTTTTTCGCGCGAGAGAGAGGAAGCCGAGCGTGCCGCCGAGCTCAAGCGTGAGCAAGATGGTCGACGCATTGCCAAGCTCAAGGTTGAAGACGAGAAGCGCCAACGCGTTGCGAAGCTCAAGGCCGAAGAGGAAAAACGTCGAGGTATTGCCACGCTCAAGGCCGAAGAGGAGGAGCGCCAACTCAAGGCCGAAAAAGAGCGCCAGCGCATGACTGAGCTCAAAACCGAAGAAGAGCGCAAGGCGCGAGAGTTTGAACTTCTCATGCAAGATCTGCGTCAGGACGCCAGCTGCAAGATTCAGGGAGTTTGCAATGCGCGCCTCGAGGCCTACGGTGACCGCATCCCGCAGCTGGACGACGAGATAAGCTCTAAAGCCGCCGAAATTAAAAGTTTTGAACAAAATATTGCGAACAAGGAGGCTGAAATTGCTGACATCGAGGAGCAGCTCGAAAATCTCAAGTTGGAGCTGAGCGGCATGACCAGCACAAAGATGAGAATGGACAAGGACCTTCGCAAAACTCAGTTTAAGAAAGCCGAGCTCAACAAAAAGGCCCAGAAGCTCCGGCAAGATGTGGCAGTTCAGTTGGAGAAGCTTCAAGACACGTCACTGTCGTCAGAAGATGTCGAAAAGATCTTGGGTTCCTTCATCACGACTGACGATCAGATTGAAGTTCCTGATATTCAGCTGTCTCGGTTGTCTCTCAGAGACCGGTCGGAATGCGGCGAGGATATTGATGGCAAATCGTCTGGTGATGAAGAAGAAGAAGAAGAAGAAGAAGAAGAAGAAGAAGAAGAAGAAGAAGAAGAAGAAGAAGAAGAAGAA
>JAIFKG010001431.1:0-28425 GCA_020351975.1 Phyllosticta ampelicida
GGGGGGGTTGGGTTCAATGGCAACTGCCGTTTGCTTTGTACAGTTACGTCTGGCATCACGGGCAATAGGAAGCATGAATGTAAACGTATCCATGCCCAAGTACATGTGTGGTGCATCTCTGGTCGTGATCCAGTCTTGAAACATGACTGCCATCTCGAACGAGATTTCAGACGGTGAGGTAGGGAAGTGGGGGTTAGGTAGGTAGGTTTTCAGATAAGGAATTGGCGAACGAAAAGGAAAGGGAAGGAGACGGAAGACGACGAACCACTTGTCCAAAATCAGTTGATATCCTTCTCCAAGCTTTTCCATGACTCTTCGTCGCAATGAAGAGAGCGCCGCAGGCTTATTTTGAATGCGGGAGTGGGAAGTGTTTGCACAGTCTCCAACCGTGCGTATCTACCGGGTGTCCCTGAAATAGACACACCTGCCCAGACTATGGGAGAGCCACTCGACAAGGACGTCCATCTTGTGTGTGTCTGGTGGTGGATGAGTAGTAGTACACGTTTCAGACGCACCTAAAGGACTGGGGAGACTCGGTCGCGTAGGCTAGTGGCTGGTCTGCGCAGTTGGACGAAAGAGCTGTTGACAAACGGACTGTCGAACGGTCACGCTGGTCTTTCGTAACTGGAAATGTAGAAGAAATCTTACCAGGGCCGACTTGCCCGAAGAGCGCGCCGATTCCGCAATGCATATATACCCTCTAGTATTGATGGTGTTGGGTTTCCATGTACGCATGGTACGTGGTGCCTTCACTCAATGCGCACTGACAGAGGTCTCGAACGAGTGAGCGGGAAAGTTTGGGTTGACCGGGTCTCCTTTGAATTTGGATTCATCACTGTGGTATCGGCGGAATTGAGTGCCAGTAATGACGATAAAAGTTATCGTTGCCTCTTTTGGGCACAAACAAGAAAATGGACCGCCCATCTGTTATCGCCGTCCTTTTTCTTTCCCACAACCAGATTTCAAAACAAAATAAAAAATAAAACGCCGCTCGCCATGCTTATTGAGACTGATGCCTGCCCGAAGATAGATGGTGGTGGAGAAGAGAACCTATCCACCGAACTAACCAAGCCTAAATCCCTAAAGGGGAGTGTCGAAAAAGAAAAGGTGCAGAAAATGCACCAGTTACCCGCCAAAACGCTCGTCTGATCTCGTCGACCCTCGTCTCTCCATCCCCCAGCAACGTGGTTGATGGGCCTTAGTCCCCTCCCCACGAGGCCTTTGGGATGACGGGCAGACGAAAATCGCGCAACACGGCGACGAGGTCGTCCATACGGCCGAGCTGGACCAACATGCGCTCCTCACGATCGCGCCATCCCCTCAGCGCTGCGCGCTCCGTCGCACTCAGGAAGCGATCCTCGTGGCCAACAACGTCGGTGCGCTCGGCCTTCTCGATGACGGACGACACGCGGCTGCGCTCGTGCTTCACGCGCTGCAGCGCGCGTGCCATAGCCTTGTAGGTGTCGGTGAGGACCAGCTGCCGCGTGAGGTCTTGGTTGAAGAGCCACAGGTACATGGTGCGGGCAGGCGCGCGAGTGTTGTCTTTGGGCACTTCTTGCGTGTCAACGAAGCCCGCCTCTTGCATGCGCGTCAGCTCCGCGCGGATCTCCTTGGTCCGCAGCATGCTGAATTGCCCCACTTGTTTTTCGTCGAGCTTGCCTTTGGCGTGGAGGATGCGGATAAGTCGCGTCGCCAGTGGCCCCCAGCGTGCTGTCACAATGTTTTCGAGTTCGCGTTGGAGCAGCGCGTTTGATAGTAGACGAAAGTCGACCTTGTACTCTCCACCTCCGCGAGATCCGACCCACCGCACAAAGCGTCGCGGGTCTTCGCAAAGCAGGGATATGTGTTGTTTGACCAGGTTGATGCGAGCAGTGTTGGCTGCCGCGTTTGTGCCATTGGAAACGGGGAAGGAGTCATCTTCGGGAGTGTCCATCGAGTCTTGGGGAGTGCCAATCCCAGCAGCGAGGTCGATATTTGGATCGAGAACGTCCAGAACTTCGCGCGCTGTCACTGACGGAAGGGCGTCAGCCTCGTCCTCTTCAGTTGGCGCGCCGTTGTATGGATCACTGCAGCGGTGAACCTTCTTTTCTAACGAGCGCAAGAGCGCCTCGTAGACTTTGGCGGTGATCTCCCCAATGTACTGCTCAGCGTAGTCGACTAGTTGCTGCGTTCGTAATGCGACAACGCACTTTTCCTGGTTTATGCCGACAACGAGTTCCTCCTGCTCCATGTTAGCCATGCCCATAACCGCGAATTGCGCCGGGACGGACATCTAATGCCACTTCCTTCTGGGCTGCTCCGTAGGTCGAGCCGTTGAGCATGCCAATCTTGACGCGCTTGCGCGCTGGTGCCTCAGTGTTGGCAGAGCTCCGCTTCGTTCCTGCGCCGGAGCCTAGTCGTTCATCGTCGTGCTCGCTGGCCTCATCCCTCCACTTGGCAAGGAGTTTCTTCACCTCGGCCTCGAGTTCGAAGACCTGTTTGCCCTTGACGCCGCCTGGAAAGAGGTCCGCCTTTATCCTGCGCTCGGCTTCATTGCGCAAGTCCGACGCGGGGCTGAAGTGCCTGGCGTGTACCTGCATGACAAAGCCGGAGTCGAGAAGCTGGCGCAGTAATTTATGCAAGTCCTCGATTGTCTTGATGTGGACTTCGTCTTTGACCTCGTCCGCATGATGGCCGTTTGTGACCCCGTTCCCATTCACTTGAGTGTCGTTGGCCGTCTCTTTTCTTGTCGCAACTCCATATGCTTGCGCCAGATCGCTAATTTTGGCGTTTCCCAACAAGAGCAAGTTGGACGCAAGACCGCCGGCGGCATCTCCAAATCTGTCCTCCACCATCTTTGCGATTTTGCCATACCGCACGAGGGCGTATGCGTGCTGCCAATCGGGCTCGTAGTACGTGTCGTCTTCGCCAGTGTGGTGGAGCACGAGGTGCTGCTGGATGAGGACGGCCAGGCCATGCTTGAGTTCGCGCACGGTAAAATCGGAGGCCTTGAGGAGGCTGCGAATCGAGAGACGACCAAGTTTGGCGAGGATGGAGAAGACACGCTAAGAGGAGGCAGACGTGGTAAGAAAGCTTTGAATGCAAAAGAGACGCGAGGCGACATGGGACGGGAAAGCGACTTGGAAAACATACCGAGGAGAGCTCGCCATAAAGGTCCTCTACTAAAAGCGTGCAGAGTTCGGAGATGTGCTGCAAATGATTTATTCAGCATGGACGATGCGAAAATGAAGGTGAATATGAATAAATTCACCTCGGCCATGGTGTTGTTCTAGAGACTCTCACTCTCTAGAAGGGACAAGGACTACCGGTGGCGGTGCATGAGTGCGCTTTGGAAGACACAGTCAACGCAGTCATTGCGTGGAAGTGGTCGTTGGTGATTCTTCACAGTGCGGGATTCGGACGGAGGAGCCTCGGGAGATTCCATCGGCCAATCAAAACACTCATGGGTCAGCGGCCGCCATTGATCTCAACTTCGATTCTCTGTAGTAAGAGGTTCACCCCGTCCATCACCATTGCTCTACGCCCACCCCTCGTCCGTCTCCCGACGTTCCTCCCCGCCACAATGCTGTCGCGCTCGTCTCTGGGACGCCACGCCCAGCGCGCTCTGCGCCGCCAATGCGTCCAGCCCGCCGGCCGCCGTGGCCTCGCAGCTCCTGCCTCAGGCTCTTTCCAGTACGAGACGGGCGATGCCAGCGGCGTCAAGTTTGCCAGCAGGGAATTGGCCGGCCCTACTACCACACTGGCCGTTGTCTCCAAGGCCGGAACGAGGTACCAGCCGCTGCCCGGTCTGACCGAGGCCCTTGAGAAATACGCTTTCAAGGTGCGCATGCGTCCATTGGCAAGATGTCTGCAATGAGCCTGCGCTGACGCAAAAGGACTTTTCAGGGCACCGAAAAACGCTCGTCCATCCGCATTACGCGTGAATCCGAACTTCTCGGCGCTGAGCTTCTGCCCTTTCACTCCCGCGAGAACCTTGTCCTCTCGACCAAGTTCCTGAGGGATGACCTGCCCTACTTTGTCGAGCTTCTCTCCGAGGTCGTCACGCAGACCAAGTACCCCAGTACGTACAGTGCAGCAGGAAATTGAGGCCATCGCTGATGTTCAGAAGGCCACACCCTGACCGAGGAGGTTCTCCCGCTCATCCAGTTGGCGCACAAGAAGGCTCTTGCCAGCACCGAGACTCTTGCCGTTAACTCTGCCCACGCTCTGGCCTTCCACCGTGGTCTCGGCAACCCCGTTGTCCCCACCTCCACCACCGCCTACTCCAAGTACCTCAGCGCCGACGCCGTCGCCGAGTTTGCTGCCCAGGCTTACTCCAAGTCCAACATTGCTGTCGTTGCCAACGGCGCCGAGCACGCGGAGCTGAACAAGTGGGTCCGCGAATTCTTCCCCGAGGTTCCCGCTACCACCAGCCCGCTCTCCAGCCCCCAGACTCAGTACTTTGGTGGCGAGGAGCGCATTGCCCACGCCGGCGGCAACACCATGGTCCTTGGTTTCTCTGGCTCTGGCTCCTTCACTGGTGGTGCCTACAAGCCTGAGGTTGCCGTCATTGGCGCTCTCCTGGGCGGCAAGTCCCAGATCAAGTGGACTCCCGGCTTCACTCTGCTCGCCAAGGCCGCTGAGAAGTACACGAGCGCACGCATCGACACCAAGAGCGCAATCTACTCCGACGCTGGTCTTCTTACCGTCACCATCAACGGCTCCGCAAGTGACGTTGCTGGAGCCGCCGCTGAGTCTGTCAAGACAATCCGGGAGATTGCCGCCGGCGACATCAAGGCCGAGGACATCCAAAAGGCCAAGGCTCGCGCCAAGTTCCTCGAGCTTGAGCATGGCCAGACCATCTTTGGTAGCCTCGAGCTGACTGGTGCCGGTCTCGTTCAGAGCGGCAAGCCTTACCAGCTCGACGAGAGCGCCCTCAAGATTGACGCTGTTTCCGAGGAGTCTGTCAAGACCGCCGCCAAGGAGCTGCTTGAGAAGAAGGCTTCTGTGTCGACTGTTGGTGACCTTTTCGTTCTGCCGTACGCCGACGAGCTCGGCCTGAAGGTGTAGATAGGGATTTAGAGATGAAGTTGTACCATTATTTATTCTCTAGAGCTGCTTTGTGGATACACCGAGAATTTCATTTCCTTAAGAGCGACGCATTGTCCCAGACAGAGAACGAGAAAAAGAGAGAGCGAGAGAGAGAGAGGGAGAGGGAGAGCAGCTGCAATGCAAATCATATGTGCCTTTAAAGAAGGATGCACCCCGCTGCATTTGCAGGGAGGGGTGTCACGTGACAAAGATCCTCCGCTCAAGCTCCGGCCGACGAAGTTCGGAGCCCTGCGAGCTCGAGGTGCTATTCAAGACAACCACTCATCCTACCCATCTCCAACAACCCCTACCGCCGCAATCACCATGACTTTCGCCTGGAAATCCGCCGGCCTCTCGTACGGATCCCACCACCTGCTACCCCGGATCTCGAAGCGCTGACAATGGCCGCTGGACAGTTACAACCGCTACCTTGCGGCCGCCTCCCGCGCCGTCCGCCGTTCCCTTAAGGAGGACAAGAGGATAGCTGCCGAACGTCGCGGCGAGATGGAGCTTAGGTTTGCCAAGTGGACGGTGAGTGACTTCAATGGCTGGACTCACGGAGCGAGGGAAGCTGATGGGCACTCAAGGACGGCAAGCAGGGCGAGATCAAGAACCTGGCCTCGGCCAACGCGGCCGCTGCCACCGAGGCCGCCTCGCAGGGCTCTGCGTAAGCGCACGACTGCATTTGAGAGAGGCATGGCGATGGAGAAGGGAAGCGAAAGCATGTGGAAGGAAGGACGTCGGAGTTGGGATGCGGCTAGTGCGGGTTGCTGGAGTGCATTTTGTATGATGCGGCAGCCGACGGGCGCTGCGTTTGCGTAGAAGCGAAGCTCCATCAATGCCACCCTCTTTCTTCCACCTCAACACCATAACCACACATGTCTCGTGCCTGTGAGAACTCCGTGCATGCCGCATCATGACATCCGAGGCCGACCGCCCAAAGCCGCCTGAAGACGGCGAGGACGTATCCCAAGGTCTGCTCTACCAGCCGCTGACCGCCTTCCGTTGGCGGTCCCCCACAGGCCCGCCGATGATGCTAACGGCCACGGACAGAGACAGCGCGTCTCCGACTGGAGGACGAGCTCGCCGCCCTGCAGAGCGATGGTGAGCCTCTCACGCCTCGCTCCAGACGTAGACTGCTGATGTACTCGTGTCTTTCTTCAATCAGGCGTCGCACAGCAGCAGGACTCCAACTCTGCTCATTCGCAGATGAAAATCAAGTCGAGGCCGGTGCCTGGCAGTCAGCCAAAGGGCGTTGACATTACTGCCCACTTTACGGCAGCATGTTCAGGTAATGCTCTTGTCATTTCTCCATTGCCATGTCTTTTTGATTCTTTTCATTTCTTCGTCCGCGCGTTTCAGTCCACAAAGTCATTCCTTTCCTTGGCTGACGTGATGCAGCCCTCGATACGGGCCAGCTTGTCAAGGATGAATTCTTTACCCTTTTCGAGTCGGTTGGGGCTTTGGAAGTAAGTCTGTTTTCTCTTCGTGTCTTCCGTATCTCACATGATCTAGATTATGGATCCTAAAATGGACAGCGGATTCCTTGCTCCTGGGGAAACTCTCGAAGAGGACTACGATGTCCAAAAAGATCTTCTCCCAGAGGAGGTACTAGGCATCGTGGACCAGCTTTTTTGCTACGAAATGGCCTGGCACCAGGGCTACCCGCTCTCTCAGACACTCTTCATCTCCGTGCACATTGACAGAGTGCTGTACCCGGAGCCCAGAGAGCTGGCCGATAGCTTTTTCTCGCGTCGAGATCGACGGACAGGCCGCCTGTTGGATCCCGACCCGTTTCCCCCTGGAAAGCCACGGATGCACTACGTGCTCTGGGCTTATATTCTGGGCTTGATCAAGTACTGCGATAATGTCGTACAGAGAGTCACCTCACGAGACTATTTCGAAGAGGAAGATTTTTCTACGCACACTTATGGCAGGCAGCTCCTTACTAGATTTTCCGAAAAAGAGATTGAAGACGTTTTGACCCAGGTCACGCAGTCTCTTCAATCGGACTGGCAACAAGAGTAAGTCGTCCGTCAGAGACGCTTGGGACTATTCTAATTCTGGGCCAGTGGTGAATTGAACGCCAATAAAGATGTCATCGATGCACTTCTTTTCCGGCTTGAACTCAGGAGGGCCTTGCTGCAAGTTACATCGCCCGACATACCATTGGACCAAACCCAAGACGGGTGGAACGAAGTTGCCGACCTCATCCGCAAAGTCGAAGAGACTCACTCCCTTGGCTGCCCTGTCAAGGAAGCCTTCAGCTCCAAGATCCAGCGTCGACTTGCAAGCACAGTTCCACCCAGACCAGTCGTAGAGTTGGACTTTGCCCTTGCTTGTCGAGTATTGAACGAGCTTTGTCAGGACAATCTGGAAGTAGTCCGAGGGACGCAGCTACAAAAAGTAGGGCCACAGGAGATATTGGTAAGTGCCCGTGTCCAGGTGCTTGGCATTCCGACCCTGACTATTTTGGAGACATTTATTTGGGCATTTAATTCTCGAAAACCGCAACCACTTGCCTACTCTCGTGCCTGTCTCTCCAACCTTGTCTTTGGCAACGCCGACGAGATGTACGAAGAGCTCATACGCAGAGACATCGCCGATCTGACGCTCTGCAATGACCCGATATTGGATCCGGTGAATTGGACAATAGAACTGTCGCCCAACCCACTCATTCCAAGCGACAATCGCGCTGTCTTGGCTGAGATTATTAACACATTCACTGCTAAAGCAGTGCCCGTAAGTGTTGGGCCCAGTCTTGAAACTCGGTAGCTAATGGGCTCAGGCCTTTCTTGACTTTTGGACAAGTCTCTGCCAGAATCGGTGTCGCACGCGGCGGTTACTCTGCCATAACCTCATCACCTTCCACAACCTGCAACTTGACGTGAGTTCTACCGTCTCTATCCATTCTTGGATATGTTACGACTTTATATCGACAGCTACTGACCTACGGCTAGACTGAAGTGCTTGACCAGCGACTCCACGCCATTTCGCCCGGCTGCCTGCAATACCCCCTCGCCTCATGGGCCTTCCACCAAAAACTGCGCATCATGGAGTGGGTGGTAGAACTTGGCTTCGAGCAAGACATGTACCTACCAGATGAGTACGCCGCCATGTACTTCTGGCTCAGTACCATCTCGTCGACGCGCGCCAACCTGCTCGACCGCATCCTCTCCTCCATCCGCGAGCGGCACGCGGACATAATCCTTGGAAATCCTTCGACCACCCCACAATCCCTCGTATCCACAATCACGGCTATCGAGTCTGCCCTCCATATGTCCCGCGCTACCGCCGCCCTCGCCGAAGCCCTGTCAGATATTTACCAGCTCCTGCTCTACCTGCGCGCCGTCCCGCTGCCAACTCGCCCGTTTGGCTCTGCCGCGCTGCGATACGAGCTGCGCATGAAGCCCTTTTTGGGCATCGACACGCCGCAGCTGCCGCCGCCCGACCAGTTCGAGGCGGATATCCAGCCATTTGGCCCGTGGAATTGGTGGAACGCGCCACCGGCAGCATCAGAGCAAGATAGCATCCCCATCGAGGACGAGGATGACGACAACGACGACAGTGACGCCAGTGACGCCAGTGCCAGCAGCAACGGTCTGACCCGCCCTCTCTCCTCCATCTGCGGCCTCCTCTCCCGCGACGTCGAAGTGCTGATCCGCGACGCAAAGGCGCACTTCACGGCGGCCAAAAGGCTGGGGCCGACGGCCGCGCGCGCCGAGAGTGCGGCACAGTGCTGGGAGCGTGAGCACGCGGCCTTATTGCTGGCATGCGTGCGAGCTGGGCTGTTGGGCGCGCGGTTGGGGAAGCTCGGCGAGAGGGGCGAGGAGAGCGTCAAGGAGTTGGCGTGCAATCGTGGCGTGAGGGTCGCCTTTGGTAGTCAAGAGCGGGGTGCGGGGAAGGGGGAGGGTGACGGGAACGAGAAGGAGAAGGACAAGAGTGAGACTCAGGGCACGGACAGCGCGTGGTTTCGAGTACCAACCGTGGAAATTGAGCCCCCTGCCACTGGGGAATCGTAAGAAAAGAAGTAAGAGCACGGCGACCAGCCACATCAGACCGAGGCGCGGTCTTTGCGACTCTCTGTCTGCGGATGGTGGCGCCGCATGGCATCATATGCTTGGCCTTTGATCAGTGTTTTGCCGTTTGGTCGGTCATACTTACATACCTTTCTTCTTCTTCCTTTCGCCTTCTCCTTTTTGCGATAGTTGCACTGACTGATTGAACGAAGGGGGAAATATAGAAAGGAAAGGCTCTACAGGTAGACAGCAAGTAAGCAAGCAGCGAGCAAGCAAGTCATTAGAATCATTCCCCTCGCGTCTGGTAGCACCATTTGTGCAATCTCGCCGCCACGACTCCTTTCAACCCATGCTACGAAGACCACCTCCTTTGTCACCTCGTCAGGCTCGCGTCCGAAACGTTTCATATGACGAGTCCCCTATCCACCATCCGCCTTACCTACCCCCCTCCTTTTCGTAATTGTATATGCGCATGCTTTCGGCGCCACGCACCTCGTCCCCCGTTGCTCTTCGCTGCCGGACCATCCCCTGCGTCTTTACTGGATGAGCGGATGCATGCATGCCGACCCGATTCGGACCAGACCAGTCCAGTCGTCTGAACGCTGAGATGCCGTGCCCACCGGAAAAACCTTGAGGTCATCCATGACTGGGTACTCCTTGATGCGTAGTTCTATATGTATGCATAGGGTGATGTGTAACGATCACTGGGCAAAGCGGAGAGAGAAATGGCTCAATTGCAAGGCGTGGAGTCGTTTTCTGGTTTTCTTGAATTCACAAGTCGATGAACCAAACACCAGACGTCGCCCACCCTAGGTATCCTACTCGAAAAAAGATAAGTCCGCCGCGCACGCCCGTCCAGTGGTATCTATCCATCCGTTTGTCTGTTCGTATGCCGTCCGTTCCCGTTTTCAAAACGCTGTGTGAGCTTTTATTTCCCTTTACCTTCCTTTCCATCTGTAAAAGCAGCAGCGAGACAAATGCGAGGGCGAGGGCCTGCTCGACTTATCCTTTGAACTTGTTCAACGTCTTCTGTTGAGCGGTCAGTCAGTTAGTCGTTCCACCAATATCAACCTCTCCTCCACTCCTTTCCAAATCGTCCTTTGCGTATATATGGGAGGGTCCCTATGTATGACACGCAATCACGCACCTCTCTGACCTTCCGTACCGCCGCGGCGCTGATCTGCCGCTCGCCGACTGCTTTGGACGACGTGCTTGCTTCTCGGACGAGTCTGCAAACGCGCGTTGTGTGAGCCAATCATCTCACCATCCTTGTACCAAGCTGTCTATTTTTCGTCGTGGTATACTTCTTGGTGTGGTGGGGCCACGGACAGGGAAGGGGAAAAAGAGAGGCACAGGACTCGCATCATGAACGCAGCGGACGAGGCAGACCGGCTAGTGGCACTGCAATCGCGTCTAGCCCCACACTGTCTGTCTGCGAGCCACTACGCAGGGAATTGCCCCACCACCCAACCGTAGCCCAAGCTCAGCAGCGCGTCACGAAGGCGCAAAATAACGTACTCTTCAAGGAACAAGAGGTAATCGAGGAAGATCTGCCACCAGAAATATCAAGTCAGCTCCTGTGCCTGTGCCTATGCCGTACTCCAACCCCAAACACGATAGAGGACTACTCACCATGACATCCGCATTTTTGCTTAGCGGCCGGTTGCTGTGTGCCTTGACGATGCGCTTGACGGTTGCGCGAGGATAGGGCGTCGTGGGCGTCATTGTTTGGAAGGGCGGGGTGGGTGCGGTCGGTGGTTGGCTGTTTATCGGATTGTTGCGGGAGCGGAGGAGGATGATGCGAAGTATTGGAGGCGAGTGGGAGGAGAGCGCTTGCGTTGATAGACAACGGTGGTTGGGCGTGGGGTGTGGTTTGGTCGAGCGACGAGAGCGACGCTAATGAGGTGCGGAGATGGGTGACGCGCGCGGAGGTCTCGCGGCCACGTGAGTTGGAGTCGTGATGGCAGACCAAGTCGAACTGCCAAATTTGTGCAAGATTATAGGGCTAGAATCATCCTGCATGTGTAAAGATGAGTGCCCTGCAACTTTAGGGCTCGACTGAGGCTCTACAGTCTACCAGCCTGTGAATGTTCAATCGCAGCACAGAGCATACACACATGACCCACACCAAGCTTCAGAGCTCATGTGCATTTAGATGCCGACATGCTACAACTCGCGTCTATTGCCATCCCCGGAACGCCGTCTCGCCATCTGGAGTTCCCGCACGCGCCTATGTGTCGACCTCCATGCTCTCAGCACCGCCCTCCTGTTCCCTGTTCTCAAACGTCGTCTCCAGCCAGTTGGCAATGGTCGGGCCCTCGTACAGCTTAAAGTCCTCGCCCACGCCAGCAACGCCTATGCTTGTATTATCGACTGTCAGCTGCTTGTCCTGGCTCAAGCTCTCCTTGAGGGCACGCAGGGCATGCTTGACGAGCTCCTCTCGGCTGCTGCCCTCAAACTCGTCGAGGTTGCGCTCCAGGTACGTCCGGGCCATCTGGCTGCGGGCACCGATGCCACACGCCGCCATCTCTTGCGTCACTCCCGACGGCTGGAACTCGAACAGGTGCGGGCCTTTTTGGTCCACGCCCGCCACCAGCAGCCCCACGCCGTACGGCCGCTTGCCGTAGTGCTGCGTGTTAGACTGGGCCCGGTCGCCGATGCGCGCCGTGATTTCCGCCAGAGGCATCGCCCTGTCGTACGTCAAGCGCGACGCCAGCGACTGCTGCTTCATGAAGTTGGACAGGACGCGGGCGTCCGAGGCGAGGCCGGCGAGCGCGACACCATAGTGCGAGTCGATTGGGATGATTTTCTTTTGATACGAGGAGAGCTCTTCGGCATTGCGCTAGATTTGGGGGTTAGAGTCAGCTACCTGGTCGACGGCGAGGCCGTAGATGAGGTGCGAGGAGCTTGCCTTGATTGCTGCCAGGACGACGTGCGTCTTGCTGACCACTCCCACGACGCATGAGCCCTGCTTTACCGCCTCTTGAGCATATTCGACCTGGAAGATGCGGCCTTGGGGCGAGCTGGGAGCTGTCAGTGATGGCTGGATGGCTGTTTGGCTCCAGACGTACAAAGTGACGGAGTCGTTGTCGTAATTATTGCGAAACATGTTGGGGGATGCAGCTCCGAGCTGGAGAAGCGCACTTGGAGGAGTATAGAGGGGAAGATGGGAGTGGGCGAAGTGGTAGTGGTGGTGGTGATGAGGTTGAAGGTAGAGAGAGCTCGAGGCAACTGGAGGTTTGTAGCGAGGTAGCGTAGGTAGCGTAGACGCGCGGATCAGAGCTTCTTTCCCCGAGCGAGCTCTGCCGCAGGGATCTTGACCACCGCCCAGCATTGAAGCACCCCTCACCACCACCACCAACACCACCATTACCGCCACCCCGAACTACACCATCTCTCGTCTCGACTGTCCTCGCATCGACCAGGCTCCCGCCGCTTTCGCCTGCCACCGCGCCCACCTCTTAGCTCTGCTCGCGATCCGACCAGCTTCCCGTCCGCCCCGCGCACCGCCGCATACCAGAGCAGAGCCGTCGCCATGGCCGGACTCAAAACCATCATTGCGCTCTCCTTCGTGCGTGACACCCGCCAAAGAGACGCTGCCCGCATCTGACAAGCTACCAGGTCCTCGCTATCGGGTTTCTCCTCGTCATCTTGTCGTGCGCATTATGGCACGTCTACTACCCGCTGCTGGTCGTCGCAACCTACGTAATCGCGCCGCTGCCAAACTGGATTTGCAGCCGTGCGGCCAACCCAGACGACTTCATGGAGAGCGCAGGCAACGGCGTCATTGACTTCGGCCGCTTCTTGACCGGCTTTTTGGTCGTCATGGGCATTGGTACGAAGGCTTCCTCCTCCTCCTCCTCCTCCCACTCTTGCTGCCTGCTGCCTCGATCACCATGTGCGACTGCGTTGCTAACACGACTCTACCACAGCTTTGCCCGCTCTCCTGGCTCACTGCGCCCTCATCTCGAATCCCGCCATGGTCATGTCCATCATTGGAGGTCTGCTTGTCTACGGTACCATTATAAGCTTCACCATGTTCTTCCAGGAGGACGAGGAATTTTAGGAGCCCTTTGCATCTTTCCTGGCAGGCTGCTGTATCGGTGGGGCGGGCATGTTGTAGATTAATAGGATTCATTTCCTATTGGCAGGGCGCTTCATGGAGCTGGGTTTCATGTCATGATATTACGTGTTTGAGCGACCAAAAACTGCTTTTCTCAATCATAGGCTAATATTCCATCGTCACGTTGAAAACGTTGGATTTATATGACGCTGCGCACGTTCCAGGCTGGTTTTGCGTCTGCAAAAGGAAATTCGTCTCAATGCTCGGATACAATGCGGCATTAGTAACTACAAGAAAGACCCAGCTCCATTGCGCCGTTGCGCTCCGTGCTGGGATCGAACATGATCAAACCATCAACCCTATCCTTCCCATGTCTTACCTTACTTTTGATGGTGATTTTTAGAGGGCGAGGTTGTATGTGTACTCATCCTCCATATTTTGAGATACCCATAGAATGGCAGAGCTGAACAAAGTCAAACAAGCGTGCTATGCGAGGGAAACAGCTAGCTTACCTGAGCATGACAAGCGCATTGGCCACCACATTGGCCACGCCGAACCAGAGCGTAGGGAACGGGTATTCAGGGACAAGGTATTTAAGCACCAAGACCGTCTGGACACCTCAATCAGCCTTCCCACCCGCCAGCAGTGTTTACGTGTGTCACTTACCACACTGCCGGCCAGCCCTCCAGCCATGAGCGCAAAGCCCAAGAAGAGAACCAACCTGGCTTTCCACGCGACGCCGTTGCCCGAGTAGCTGAAGCTGTCGGCGCTGAGCCTCGACTTGTCGATGCTGTTGATAACGAGCATGCCCAGCACGGAGCAGATGGACGGGATCCAGTCGACAAAGGTGATGTGCACGTTGGAGCCGTTCTTGGACGACTTGGAAAAGGCGGCGGCGTCAACGAAGAAGAAGAAGCCGAGCGAGAACTGCGCCGGGGGTGTCAGAATGGAGCTGTGCGTGGCTGGAGAGGGCGACGGGATATGTATGGGTGGGTAGGTACGCACCAAGGCACCAGCGGCGTAGACGCCCGCTGTGCGCGTGTTGGCGCTATTAATCCAGTGCGGTTTGGGGAAGCGGAAGAGCCTGTGACTTGACATGGCTGGGCGATTTGGCAGAATGTCGTGGGTTGTAGACGAGACCATGTAGAGTAGTAGTATGTGGTGCGGACAGAGATGACGCTGCTCGTCGGCTTGATGCTTGAGCGGTATGTGGCCCAAGCGTACAAGAACTGCGCACGGACCCGCAGATCGCATCCAGGACGGCGACAACTCTGGCGTTCTCCAAACCAAAACCAAAACCTACACCACCGCCTCCCCAAAATAACCCCTCAAATACCGTCGCCATGGCTTCCATCAAGTCTTCCAAGGCCAAGAGCGCTCCCACCGGCTCCAGCAAGAATAGGAAGACGCGTTCGACCCGCAATGTCACGCACAATCCCGACGGAACCGTCAAAGTCAGCGTTGGAAAGACCAAGAAGGAAAGAACCTACACCGAGGCCCAGCTGGGAATACCAAAGCTCAATATGATTACGCCTGCCGGTGTGCAAAAGGGCAAGGGCAAGAAGAAGGGCAAGGTCTTTGTCGACGACCAGGTACGCAACCGAAATTTTCTCGGATTGCGGTTCTTGGCGCATTCGCCGAGTGGACGAGGTCGCTTGAGCTGACTATGCTAACATCATATCTAGCAAAGCATGATGACAATCCTCGCAATGGTTAACGCCGAAAAGGAGGGCCAAATCGAGTCCAAGTTGATGAGAGCCAGACAGATGGAAGAAATCAGAGAGGCTAGGAGGAAGGAGGCGGAGATGCGCCAGGAGGAAAAGAAAACCAAGCTGGTGAGTGGGTCAAGTCCTTTCTATTTGCTTCTTTAACAACCCGTAAAGGAGGAAACCAAGCAGTCGCTCCGCCGCAAAAAGAAGCCCAAGACTTCGGAATCGGACCACAAATCGGGAGAGCCCAAACCAGCTAAATCCTTCAAACCCAAGAAGAGGGTTTCGTTTGGTTGAGTTCTACTTCGTTGCTATACACCCTAGTCTGAAATTTTCAGGGATTTGTGAGTTCTAGGAAATCTATTGATGGGATGGGAACTGAGACGCGGATGCAGACATCCATGGCCTGGATTACAGCTGCTCTTTTCAGGCGGTGTGCTCCTTTGGAACATGCCACTTTCGGCGCATGGGCTCATACACGGGCCGATTTCCAGCTTCCGAAGCACCAATACTGCCGTTTTGATTATGCTTGGGTTGAATGGCACTCAAGTCTATGTCCTTGGCAACCTTGTCCAAGAATGCGGCAGCCTACGCGCATCAGTTAACACCAACATGAAACACGAAAGCTTCACTCACAGCTTTTGCGAACCAGCGGTCGCCGTTTGATTGGAACCAGCTGAGGTGGCCGCCCATCGAAGTGGCACACAAGACAGTATAAGGATTGCGCTCAAATTCCATATAGGGAATTGCTTGTTTGATGGAGATCTGAATATCCGTTTAGCCACTCCCTCGGCCAGCAAATACAAAAATCACTTACCGGATCATCTTCAGCATTAATAGCAAGCAATGGAATTCTGATACTCAACAACGCATCGCACGATGAAGCATCCCGATAGTACGCCGATTCCGTCGGATATCCCCAGGCGGCACATTGAAGTGCTCTAAATCCACCGTTACTATGACGGCTTTCAATATGCGCCGCTACTCACCTGTCGAACTCGTAAAGATACGTTATACTTCGAACTTTCTCAGCGTCAACGTCGGGGTTTTGAATGATCATGTCTGCGTGTCTATTCTCCCGTCAGTCTGCAGGACTCTCGAGTCCACAGTTGATCGTACCTTTCAAACAACTTTTTCATGTTGTTCCCCATGAATCTCTGGTAAACCTCTCGTCCCACCCAGGAATTGCGCAACCCCCACGAGGCTACTTCCAAATTCCATGGGTTGGAGCAGACGACTGCCGCTTTCAACTGGCAGTTTTCGCCTTCCTCACCCAGGTACTGTGTCGTCATCAGCCTAGCCTCACATTTGTCTGCATCAAAGTGTCTTCTTACGTTGGTGAGAATGTTGGCGCCGAGGGAGAATCCAATGGCGAAGAGAGGCCTGTTTGGAAACTTTTCGCGCAGCCAATTGACCACCTGTCGCAAATCCCACGTGGCACGCGCATTGAACATGATGCTCGTGGTGATTTTGCTCATGGCGCACCCTCTTGCATTCACAACGCAGGCCTCCCAGCCCAGGTCTTTGGTCAGGGGGGCAAGCACGTGGCGGAGGTAGATTTCATGGCTGCCCCCTGACAAGCCGTGCAACGTCACAAGGAGCGGCTTGGAGTCGTCCGAGCCAATCTCGCCAAACTCTTGGTCAGTAAAGTAGGTGGTCCGCGGCGGCAGCGTGCCGTCGGCGTCGGCAGACGGGATGCGGTGGACAAAGTCTACGGCGAAGGTTCCCGGGTAGATGGCGCTATCAGACTCGAAGAGCTTGCGCTTGTAGATGACGGGCAAGTCGCTAGAATCGACTGTCGTCCAGACTGTTTGCAAAGTGCCATTGAAGAGGAGCGGGTTGAGGTGACATGGCGGTGTAGTTTCTTTTGCCAGGTCTGATAGAGAGATGAAGTCTCCAGAGTTAGTCTTCAGTTTGGAGGAGTTATTGTCATGGTAGAAGGAAGTTTTAGAGCGGCCGAGCACCCAGGAGAGATCTGGTATCATGTTGAGGGCTGAAAGGTCCGTCAGCTTTGGAAATCCATGATGTCAGCTTTGCTCTGAGATATTCGGTCAGGGTCTCCAGATACCTCGGTCCGTCCATATAAGGGATAGCTCGAGGGCTCACTTTGGACCTCACTCCAACCTACCGCTGCACGTCCACCGGCACGTCTCACTCAACTCGACGCGTATCTGCGCATTACCGCCGACACGACCATTGACCATGAGAAACTGTACATGACGTGTAGCTGCGCAAAATGCACTACCCTTATCTTCAACCCGGTGGCGGCTACTCTGGGGCTCCTCGGCCCCAGTTTCATCCTCAACAGCGGCCTCAACCTCACCATGGAAACCCGTACGCTGCTTCTTCGCCTCCGCCGGCGCCCATGCCTGGCACACCTGGTGCCTACCTTGCGCAGCATCAGTATCAGTATCAGCATCAACATCAGCATCAGCATCAACATCAACACCAGCATCAGCAGCACCAACAACAATATCGACCAGCCCACCCAATGGTCGTGATACCTCAGCCATCTCCTTCCAATGCGCATATACAACCGCCCGTTCAACATAACGCATACCAGCAGCAATTTAGAGGCTTGCCAATACCACCACCGCAGCAGTTTTCCTCTCCACAACAGCACATGCAGCGACCACCTTCACAGCCGCAACATCCTCCGAGCTCTTCCCCTCACCGATCACAGCCGTCCTCAACTCCTCACCCTCGCCAAGCAGTCTCGGCCCAATTACCTGCTTCACGGCCTGCTCAACCGCCTGGCCAACCGCAGATTGACTACGCATCACTCTTGCTCTCACTTGGTGACGAATACATTCGCGCCGCGCACAAAATCGCTCCTGTGGTTCCGCTTTCAAAACGTGAAAAGGATGAGGATCGATACTATGCTCTGATGGCAAGAGGGCTGGGTTGTCTCGAGGCCGTGTTGAAGAAGTTCCGACTCCCTCCGCGCATGGAGGGCATATTGATCCTCAAATATGCCAGTCTCCTTCACGAAGAAACGGAAAATGACGACAAGACGCAGGAATTTCTCAGCAAAGGCATCCCGTTATGTGACAGGAACCGCATGCTTGACATGAAGTACAGCATGCAGCATTTGCTGGCTCGCTCGTTGTTCAAGACCAATCACGCTGCTGCCATGAAGTCGATAGACACTGTGCTACATGCGGCTGAAATGTAAGTTTTCCTGATTTAAGCCCAATTTCATCTGCTGACTGTCCTAGGTATCAACATAAAGTCTGGATCTACGCTTTCCGTTTCCTTCGTGCCTCGCTATGTATGAAAACCGGCTTACGAGGGGACCTCATTGCTGCCCACAACAGCCTCCGCTCAATAGCCACACTGGCTGAATCGCAAGGAGACCGCGCAATCTACGTTACGGCTCTAGCAATGGAAGCCACGGTCCACCTGCGCGTTATGGGTCCGGATAGCGTTGAGCAGGCCCAGCGCGCAATCGCCTCGGCACGAAGCTTGCAGCTGGAGTTGACCGAGGCCGAACTCGGTTTCATGGTGCCGTATCTGGATCTGATGGACCTGCTCTGCCATCTCCAAAGCTCCAAGGCTAGCGCTGCCGGAGAAAGGATGGCGTCATTGCAGGCCATTCTGGATAATCTCATACAGAGAAAAGATCTCGAAGAAAATGAATCGTTCTTCTCCATTTTGATTCATCAAAGTCAGACCGGGCCGTTGACCCAATGGACCGGTGGAATCTTTCAGAAGGGTGACGGTCAGCGAGATAGACTGACCGTGTCGTGGATGCGGCGGCGGGACTTGTGTGCCCTTGGATATTACCTCAGCGCCTCGACTTTTCAGCTGCAGAACCCGGTGGCAGACAGGCTCCAGCGATTTCTTGAGGAGGGCCTCAAGATGAGTCAGGGTATGAACGCCAAAATCGACAGTGTAATCCCGTTGACACCAGTATCAGAACACCTTCAGATCCCCGACCAAGCGCTCGTATCGCTACCCTCTGCTGCAGAGCGTGTCACATGGCACCGCATGCTGTCATGGTACATGCGTGTACAACAAACATTTGTCGCTTGCAACAAGTGCGATTGGCATGCCGCGACGCATCTCGTCCGGGCACTCCAAAAAGAAGTTAAGCACTTCCCGAAGGCCTTACAGAGACCAATGGCCCGATTTTCCACATATCTTGGTGGCATGATTGCCCAGGCCACCGGCGACCTTCCAAACGCCATCAGAGCCTACAGCATCCTCCACAGCAACGCCAAACAAGAACACTCGACGCAGACTGACCTCAGCACGCTCTCGGCCATCAACGCGCTCCTCATCCTCCGCGCACCATCCCATCCGCAGCACGCCGAAGCCTTCTCCCTCCTTAGCACCATCGAGGCGCGCGCCGAAGCCCACCCCAACGAAAGCATCCGCGCCGCGCTCTACCTCCTCAAAGCAACAACCCAACCCAACCATCTCGCCTCATCCTCCTCGACCGCGCCCACCACCCCCTCCGTCGTCAGCATGAAACAAAACCTACAAAACGCGCTCAATTCGTCCAAAAACGCGGGCAACTCTCTCCTCCTTGCCATATGCATCACCGTCCTCGCGGCCACCTTTTTCAAGGACATTGTCAGCGCACAGGCAGACAAAGGCGCCCGGAACTCGCGGCAGCTGGCACTGCGGGCGGGCAATCCGCTGTGGGTCGTTGTCGCCACGGGCTTGGTTGCGAACACGGCCGAGAAGAATGGAAATAGGGAGCAGGCGCTTGCTGCGAGTAGGGATGCTGAGGGGAGGCTGATGGGATTGCCCACGGCGGTGAAAGAAAGTTTTGGTGGCGGTGGGGTTGCGTGAGGGGTTGATTTGCTTTGGTTGGAGTCTTTCCTCTCTGTGAGACGGGTGGTTTTTTTTTTTTTTTTTCATCGTGGTCACGGCTGCATACCCGAAAGGCGTTTTCTAGGCGGATGGATGGATGGGTGGATGGAAAATGCACACTGGCTAGCGCGGGGCAAAGGGAGAAATCACCCTCGTGGTTGCTTCTTCCAAGGTAATCATCATGTTAGGTTCGGCAAGAAGGAGGCAGGCTTCTTGAGAGGGATCTTTCTCTCGCGTCTCTTGCTGAGCTGAGCTCTCTCATGAATACACGACTGGACTGCATCGACTTGGACTTGATCCATTGATGGCAATGCTCAACACATTGGATGACCTCTCTCTCTCTCTCTCTCTCTCTCTCTCTCTCTCTCTCTCTCTCTCTCTCTCTCTCTGCCTCACTTCTCCTCACCACCTCTTCCTTCCTTTGCTGCATACATAGATACGTACGACGACGACGACGACCACCACGACAACTTTCTATTCTTTCACCGCCTCATGTCCCCCTGCTCCTCCTCTTCCTCCTTGTCCTCCCCTTCTTCTCCCTCCTCGTCCTCCTCTTCCTCTTCCTCCTCCGCTACTACTCGTTCGTGCTCTTGATTCCATCCTACTCTACTCTACTCGTGCAATTGAGCGAGTGCAAAGACACCAAAACATCCGAAACACTCGCCGGCTGCCTACGAATTCGAGGACGTGCTTATCTTGCCTCTCACGTTTGTTCTGCTTCTGCTTCACCCTCGTCCCATGAAGCATCTCCTTCTCCGTCTGCGACGTCGCCTTCGACCACCACGTCGTCGTGCCCTTCGGCGGCCGGGTCGGCGGCGAGGTCCGTCGCGTCGACATCGACGTCGGCAAGCCGTATCTGCATCGGCATGTCCACCACCGCTGCCGCTTCGACCGCGGCAGCGGCAGTGCTCTCCCTTTCCCTCTTCCCCCGCGCTTCGGCGTCGTCGTCCTTCTGTCTGCCTCCTTCTGAGCCCACGATTGGCACGGTTGGAACGGTAGGCACGCCACCGTCAACACCCGCCGCCGCCGTGCCAACAGCAGCAGGCGCGACGCCGCCGCCGCGGAACTCGACCGTCCAGCCCTCGTGCTTCTTAGCCCTAGCTGCTCCTCCGCTGCTGCCGCTGCCGCTTTCGCCGCCCGTGTCGCGTCTTGGCACTGCGTCCAGGAGTACCGTGTCGCAGCGCTGTGGTGGGGCACACGGGAGGGGCGAGGAAGAAGGGAGGTCAGCGGGTGTGATGGCCGCCGAGGCAGTGGCGGAGGCGAGAGACGTGTTTTCACGCGTGTGCCCCGATGTTCCGGGTCGGGAGGCCGTGTCGGGACGTTGGAGAGCGGTGCCCGTGCTCGCGCGCTTATTGTTGTTGTTGCTGTTGTTTGCGGTGCCAGGCCGGACGGTGGTGGTGCTAGTGTTGTTGTTGGAGACGCCGCTATCGCGATCCCCTCCACCCCTTCCAAATGCTACGCCCACGGTGACGCTGCTGTAATCAGGCACGACGCGCACGGCGGCGGCGGCGCTGAGCGCATCCACCTCGTGCGTGAGCTCCATCTCGGGCACCGGCGGTGCTTTCTGCTTGGCGCCATCCTTGGGCGGCGGCGCTGGCCTGACGCCGATACTGGGACACCACACGGCAGCGCCGGCGCGCAGCGGGACGAGCGTAACGTCCCACTCGCGGACCTCGCTCTCGCGGGCTTCGAAGAGGGCGCGCTTGGGCCCCGCGACGAGCCACGTGTTGGGGTCGGCGTCGAAGTCGAGGATGAAGGAGAGAGGAGCCGCGGCTTGCGGTATGTTTGCGGCGGAGACGAGCGAGGAGGGAGACGCCCACTTGCGTGTGTGTTTGATGCGAATGGTGGCAGGGATGGGAACGCCGAGGGCGAGTATTGGGGGTGTGAGGGCGGGCGTGGGTGTGGGGAGGTAGGCTTGCGTCAGGTCTGTCGTTTTAGTCGTCGTGTTTGTTTTGGAGCGGTGGTGGGAGGGCGGTTTAACCGAGGAGGCGGACGCCGTCGAAGACATCGACGAGGGCCGCGGCGGTGGGTGCAAGACTAGCTGCGTTGTGGTAAGGATGTGCAGGTTTGGCACGGCGACGGTGATGGTGATGCGCCGTGTGAGCGGCGATGCGAGCGAGAGAACCCGCGAGGGTGGAGGCGTAACGTCGATGATTGGGTTGGCCTTGTGCCAGGTCGAGAGAAAGGTGGCGAGGTCCGCACGCAGAGCCGGTGGGAGAAGCTCCAACGTCTGCGGCCACGCGGGTTGCGAGGCGTAATCGCCGCAGCGCAACTTGTTGCGGAAGCTGGCGTGATACCAGTCGTCGGGCGTCAAGATGGCTTTGAGATGCTCCCAGAACCGCGGTAGGAGCAGACGTCGTAACGGGGCAAAAGCGCTTTCGGATAGCGCGGCGCAAAAGTTTGCTTCGAGTTTGTCGTAGACGTGGTCGTCGAGACAGCGATAATCGATTGTGAGGGCGAGGTTGGAGTCTTCGGGGTTGGTGAGATTCGCACCCTCTTTTTTGAAGATGCGATACACAAAAGCAGGCGGCTGGCCTGGTCGGACAGGGTTGCGGTCTCCGTAGAGGCGCGCGGGGTCGACATCAAAAGCAGCAGTGCCTTGAAGCTGAATGTCCAGGACGTCTAGAGGGATGTGGCTAGATGTTGTGATTTTGAACGTCGACAGGAGCATCTGCTCCATGAACTGATCGTGAACATTGACATCCAGAGGCAGCTCAATGTTGATTGTGCAATTGGATCGAAATTCATGCTTGCCGTGCTCCGTGTGGTATACCACGTCCAGCTTAATGTGCAACTCGGACAAGGTAACTTCCAACTCGTAAGGGATGCATATCTTTACGGTACTCTGCGCCTCCATCTCAGAAAACAAGAGTACGCCAGGACTTGGGCAGTCCGAAATGGTAGCTGCTCCTTCAATCACCTGGGCGTTCCCCGTCCGAAGTCTTAGCCCGGCGGAAGCGGCCTTGAGGTGCGCCTCCAACCGCCTAAGACTATTTGCGAAAGGCCGGACTACAAGATCTATCGACTTCATCTTGTCAATGTGGACGGAGCGAGATACAGATAGTGTGGCGTCCAAAGCCTCGGCACGCGGATACGACAGCGTTCGAAACTTTCGTGGAATCTTCGAGGTCGCCACCGAGGAACCTGGTATTGTAATGCCCAGCGGTTCGAGCGTATGTTCCTTTTTCGTTGTCTCGTGAGTAAATTGGACCTTCTTCACCTCGAGGACTATCTTGTCTATTGCGTAGAGGCCGAGGGTGTTGATCTGCTTCCGTCAGAAATGTCTATTTTCCGGTCAGGTTCTTACGCTTGTGTGAAGCCAGGCAGTAGCAGTGCCTTGGGTAATCTCGAGATTTTCATTCGTCTCGAGCCAAATGTCGCGGCTTTCCCCTTGCTCCATCGGTGCAAGGCGCACTTTGGCCTTGTCGACTACTATATCATCTTCCAAGAGGTGGCGAAAGCTTAGCTTCAACTGGAAGCCGTCCTGGTCATCGTAATGATGAATGTATGGCTCAACCATGATGTCCGCAAAATATCGTTCCATTGGAGCCTGCACATTATACGGCATGTCGACTGAAAAGTCAATCAGTTGCTTTAGGATCCCCGTCGTGTCGAGCTGATCATCATCCAGCCAAGGGTTGCTTTCTAATGGACCAGCCTTGCGCAGTTTGAGAGATCTACAGGATTTCCTGTTGCCTACTGATTTGGCCAGCAAGTCGAGGAGCACTCGAGTGTACTCGTCTTTTCGATTGAGCTTGTGAAGACACTCGGCGTACATTTTCAGCATGGTGACCTCGACCAGGTTCCACCTGTTTTGGGCATAAAGTGGAGCCATGTGGCTGAAAAATTGTGCTGCAGATGAGAAATCACCATCCTCACTGCGCAAGTCAGTTAGCAGACACTCCCCGAGACTGAAAATGGTCTTACAATTTGATTGCGGCGAGATCTCCCATGATGCTCTCTGCAGATTTCGACCGGTTTGCCGCAAAGTAATGCTTGACCGCTAGGTCGCTCAAGTGCTGAGAAATGTTAGAACAGTCCCCAAAACTGCTTTCTAGTGCACACATACCTCAAACAGCTTCCTAAAATCCTCTATAGAAGCGGTTGCCTCGCGGAGTGATGGCTCGCAAACACCAGCCATCTTCTCTCCCTTTGGAGCCTCTCCATTCGACTCCTCGCCGTTGGTCGCGGTTTTGGGCTCATCGTCGAGTGACACATCGGTAAACACTTGGTCCTGATGTTGAGAAGCCACGGACGCCCAGCCCAAAAGCCAATCCAGCTTCTTCCCTATCCGCTCCAGGATCCTTCTCTGAATCAAGTAGAGCTCTGCGCGATGTGCCGCAAGCTCCAACTGACCCGACTTTTGGGTGCGAGTACTCTGATCTGTCTTTGCACTGCTGACGCTGGTGGACTTGCCGTGGTCATGAGCAACCTGGCCTTGGCGGATCGAAGGCAGTTCCTGGACCGATGTACGACGATCCAGGAGTGAGCTTGAACGCTTGGGATGTAGGCTCCTGTTTTGGTCAGGAACGGCGACTTTGAGGTCATTCTTCGGGGCCAGACGGGCCGAAGACGAGCCCGGCCTCGACGAAGCGTTTGCGCCTCCTCGCGACTCGGGAAGCGCAGAGGAGACCGTATCGTTGAGCACTTGTTGCGCCACGGCATAGCTCCACGACGAGATAAAATTGTCTATGAGGTTCGTTGGATAATCGCCTTCCTCATGCTTGAGGCTACGGGCCAAGTCCCGTCGCATCATGTGTGCTGCAACGTTCAGAAATCCCATGGCTCGTCGACAAAGCTCAGCGAGATGTGTAAGGTCTTCGTTCTGTTCTTCCTCGCGTTCAGCTTTGGAGCCCATGAAAAAGTCGTCAGCAGATTTGGCTACATCAATTGCTGACGCAGGCACCTGAATGCTATGTCGCGACGTTGGTCTCGAATTGGGCCCTGAGCTCGGTCTGGAGCCGCTCCGAAATTCGGACCGTGATGCCGCAGCATTTCCCAGTCGTAAAAGCAGAGCCATCTGGCGCGAAAATATGTAGCTTTGAAAATCAAAGACGGAAATGTTGTTTGACAGAATCATCCCCCTGTAGTCCTTGCGCGACGAGCTGATTGGCTTGCTGTTGAAGGGATCAAACTGCGGTGCCTTTTTCGAATTCATCAGGTGTTGTTTCAGATCTTCAGTGTGCTCGAGGAACGATTGCGCAGAATTAGAGCCCTCTGCAGCCTGCTCTCGGATGATGGAGTCGAGTCCAACGGACAATTCGTCATAGCCCACCAAAGCATCCTCGACCAGTCCGACGCTCTCGAACCCCCGCGCCAATCCCTCTTTTAGCATGAAGAAGGTGTTAAAGTTCCAACCAGGCAGATGCCGCTGTGCGTCTTTTTCTTTAATGTCCTCTTCATACTGGCCAACACGCAGATCAAAGGATATCAAGATGAGAGTCTTGAATTTGGTGATGGCATCCGCCCAGGAATTGATAATTTCCTGTGGACTCTCCTTGTACGGATTCGGATCACCACCGATGCCTGGTGGAAGGAGGTGCGGAGGGATATCCTTCATCTCGAGTCGAATCTGGGCTACCCGGTCCGGTGCCGTCTTGGTGGCAACGTTGAAATCATGGCGAATCTTTTCAAAGAGCGTGGTGGAAGCACGCCAGCGGGAGGCACTGGGCTTGTCCAGTGAGCCCGAAGTGGCACTGGTGGAGCCGCCGAAGCGCGGCTGGGCGGCTGCTGCGGTATCGGGGAGGACCACGTGCAGAATCAAATACTCGTAGGCGTCGTGGTTCTCCTGGTTGCTCTTCTTCTCGCTCTCGGTGGCCGGGGCGTTCTCTCGGATCCACTCGCGGATTTGTTTGCGCGCAGTCACCTTGTAGATGTCGTTGTCGTCGCATCTCAGCAAATAGACCTTGAGATAGGGCGTCTGGCTCAATCCCGGAATCTGATGACGTCGCTTGCGGCCATCAGACGAGCCGGGGCGCACCGAGGCCGACGAGGCGGCGCGCATGCGCGAGCCATGGTGTCCACCAGAAGAGGTCGGCAGCGATTTGAGAAAGTCGTCGGTAGGATCCCGTCCAGGCACCAGTTCGACGTGGAGCGAGTCGATGGAACGCAGAGGGCGCGAAGGAGATTTCCAATGGAGATTGCGCAGCGGTAGGCGAGACCTCAGATGCGGCTCAACAATGGGGAACAGGCCAGAGGGATCGTAATATTCGACTAGAGCAGCAGTTAGGTCATTGATGCGTAATGTATGGACGTAGGTGGGCGTGTCGTTGGCGTACCCGTGACCTTTGAGCTAGAAGAGGCGGCCATGATGCGTCCAGGTGGTTGGGCATGGGGCGCTCGGTCGGCATGCCCATCAGCGTCCGACATGCACACGAAGATGACTCCTTTTTTTTTTCTTTTCTTTTTGCTGGCTTGTGTTGACTTGCGACGGCGGACGACCGGGGCCGGGACTCTCGACGCGATGAAGGGGTCGGGGGTTGGCGACGAGTCCATGTCCCCCGAACAGTCCAACGATTTGCGCGCGCGCTACCAAGCTCGGCGCCGTGCTCGTCCACCGCCCGCACCACACCTGGCCAGGTACATGGCGACAATAGGCAGACATGTTTGATTGCTCATAGCAACTGCATTATTCCCATCACTCATGATATACGGTTTCCCGCAGGAAAAAAAAAAAAAAGGTTCCTTGCACGTACACAGGCTGTACAGTCCAACAAAAGCCTCCCCAAAAACGCCCAATATACTTCTAAATTTGTTCAACTCACGCGCACCCCGTGTGCATACACGGCGTCCCCCGGTCTCCACGTATCCTCCTGTCTCGTGCCCGGCGGCAACCACCCCACGGCCCCGCTCTCCCTCCGCGGTCTGCCCAGGCCGCCGCCGTCATTCTTTTTCTCGTCTCTATTGAAACCGTTGGCGTATCCAGCCACGACGCCATTTGGAGGCGGGGTGTTCGAGTTGCTTGCAATAGCAGACGGTCTCTCTGCCAGCTTCTCCAACGTTAACGGGAGCAGCGATTCTTGGCGGTTCCCCGACTGCATCATCTTCGCCTTTTGGTCGGCGCGGTTGTCCCTCGTGCGGTCGTAGAGGTAGAGCCCCACGAACGTAAGCCCAATGCCCATGGCCTGGATGCGTGTCATTGGATTGCCAAACCAAATGATTGCAAACACGATTACAAAGACGCGCTTGATCAGACTCGCCACAGAATACGTGACCGGGCTGACCATGGAGAGGAGAACAAAGGCAACGAGGTTTTGCGCAAAATGAAAGGTGCCGTTGAAAATATACTCTAGCGTCAGGCGGCCGTGGTCGTAGCTGCCGGGCCGCACCTCTAGATCAATCGATGCGTCGTACATGAAATCCGTGAGGATGTGGAAGCCTTCGGAGAGGAACCAGATGGGCGCCGTGAACAGGAAAGCTAAGCCAGCAGAGTAGCAGAGCAAATTCAGCTTGTCGGGCTTGCGCCGCTTGACCGGCTGGTTGTCTTGCTCTGCTTGCTCAGCCTCGTTGAAGAGCTTTTTGGAAACAATGTTTTGCGTCACGAAAAGGAGCGTGCTACCGAACGCGTAGACGAGACCGATGAAATTTCCCGAAAAGTTGGCGGAGCATGCCATGACGACGCCGAGAGTCAGAGGTATCAGCGACATGTAGGTGGAGATGGAGTAGTGGATCCGAAAGTAGAATCGATATGCCAGCACCGTAAATAGAGGCGAGAGACCCTTGATGGTGTGAACCAGAGACACAGGGATTCGCGACATGGCGTCGGAGCTCAAGATGTGGCCGCCGATTTGGAATACGGTAAGAGGAAGCGTCGTCAGGATGATTTCCTTATTGGGCGGCTGGATTCCATGTTTCAATGCCGGTATCAATGATTTGAGGCGGGGAAACTTTTTTGACAGCCAGGAGAGAACAAGGCACCAGGTCGATACGAAGAGAAATTGAACGAGGGTGAGGGTGATTGGCTTTGGAAAGGCGGTGAGGATGGCCTTGGAGGATGTATTCGACAAGATGGAGGTTGTGTACCAGACGCCACAGAGGGCCTGTCAAAGTGTGAGCCTCGCGGTGTGTCCAACGGGGCCGACCCAACTTACGATGAGCTTGACGGAAACTGGCGCTCTTAGCGCGTCCGCTATTTCATGGGCGTTGGCGGTCACGCTGGCGCGCCGGGTCCTAATGGTCCTTAGAGCCTCACTCAGGCTTTTCTGTCTGCCATGTCTCGTCCCTCCCACAGCATTGCCGTTGCCCCACCGCGGCCCAGTCTCTCTGCGGGGATACCAGCGATCTCCGGGGGGAAACGCGTACTCGCCAGGTTTTATGGGGCTCGGCGAGCGAACGGATATGCCAATGTCTCCCACTCCATCTCCAGCGTTCGGCGGAAGGACGTCCGGAGAGAAGGGTGGGAATTTGAAGGTGCGCGGCGACGACGCGCCGGCAGAGGAATGCGCCTCGCTGCCGGGCAGAGAGTTGGATGCCATGAGGCCGGATCGATGAGTGGAGTCGTCGGTCGCTCAAGCCATGAGAGTAGACAGGAGGGCAGGGCGGATGAGGAGTCGGAGCTGGCGAGGAGGGAGGAGTGCAAGGTATGGCGCCGTGGGGAGGTGGCCTGTGTTGCAAGCGGATGGGTGCGACGACGGGATGAGCGGCGTGGGCGCGGGCGCGGGTGTGGGAGTGGGAGGGGGAGTGAGTGGGCTTGGGTGGTGGTGATTGCGGCGGAGGTGGAAGAGGATCGCAGTGACGGGCGGAG
>JAIFKG010001434.1:0-41152 GCA_020351975.1 Phyllosticta ampelicida
CACCCACCCTATGCTACCCTCTTTCTTCATTGAAATCCCACCGCCCGATCACACCACGCGCAAGCCACGCCGTCGTCTCGACCTTCCCCCCTTTACCTCCACGGACTACTGGCGCCGCCGCCAGCCTCCGCACTCACGCTCTCAAACTCCATCTCCCACTTGTCAATCTCGGCAAACTTCTGCGCCAGCTTTGCCAGGTCCTCTTTGACATCACCATCGCCTTCTTCCTCATCCGTGTACCGCCCCTCCGCTCCCTCGCCATCCGCATTCTGGTTCTCCTTGTCTGACGACACGCGCGAGCGTCCGTACGTTTTGCTCAGTCGACCGCCGGCTCCGCGCTTCTTTGATGGCGCTGCCGCGTCACCACCACTCGCCTTGCCTTTCCGTCGCGTCGAGTCGGCTGGCCGTTTGCTCCTTGACGACGCAGCAGCGGATCTGCCGCGCTGTCGCGGGGGCGGTTCGTGAGCGAGCTCGTCTTCGTCTGAACTCAATTCTTGGACTTCGACATTGCGGGCGCTGCGACGGCTGGAAGTTTCGTCATCGGACTTGGAGCTGGGGATCTCCAACGGGTTGTCGACGTTGCCGCGTTGTCGCTGGGGCCTGCGGCGGCGGGGGAGGAAGGACGCGAGAGCGGAGGTGGTGACAGGGCGTTGTTTGGCCGACTTTGGCTTGGGTTTGGTGGCGAGAACTTTGCTTCTTGCTGAGCGCTTGCGTGTGCGGGCGGGGGTTTCGGTGTCGGTGTTGCTTTCAGTGGCTGAAGAGGATTCTGGTTCGTCTTGTGTGGCCTTGACACGCTGTGGCTGGCGGCGAGAGCGACGGTTTGTTGTGGCCTCTGGCCTAGCTTCTGGTCGGCTGTCAAGCTCATCCAGAGGAGGGGAAGAGGAGGAGGATCTGGGTGGAGCCTGAGTTTCGCTGTCGATGTTTGGAGCTTCTTCTTGGAAAGGGTTGTATGCGACCTCTGGCAGTTCTTCTTCTTCTTCCTCAGGCAATTGTTCCTGGGTATCGGGCACATGCTCCGGCAGGTCGCTAGCATCGCTATACAGATGTTCCGGGATTGATTCGCGCACCGCCATAAAGCCCTGAGACAGCACCGGCGGGGAGGACGCCGGTACTTGAACATCCGACTCATCGTTCTGCTCAAACTCCAGCTCTTGAAATTTGCGTTTCCGCGAGCTGCTCGTCCTTGCCTCGCTGTCCCCACCCACGTTCTTCCGTCCCTGTTGCAGATGCAGCGGTGTCGATTCATGGTCCGGCTCGAAATCTCCCAGACTGTAGTTGAGGGTAAGATCCTCCGTATCATCGTCATTGTTGTTATTGTTCTCGACGTCACTTGTCACCCCAACCATTCGAAGCATGCTTGGCTGGCGCGGCCTGCGCTTGAATTTGGACAGCGCAAGCACCGAGTTTTCGGCCATTGGCGTGCCCTGGGCCTTGACCGCCGACGACGGCACCACCTGGCGTTGCCGTCCACGCGGAGGAGACACTGCCGGCGACGATTTTTTCACTCGGCTGACGCGCTGAACAGACCTAAGAGCTGGGGATTCGACAGCAACCGAATCATCCGTTGACGTGCCGCTTGTTCGCTTCTTTTTCCTCTCCGCCAGGGCCGCAGCAGCGCTCGCTGGTGCAGTGGTATCGCTGCCAGCCTTCTTTCCTTGTTCCTCTTTCATTCGTCGTTTCAATGCTTCCAACGCAAGGGACTGCGCATCATTTCGAACGACTTTCCTCCCAAGTCGCCCTCTCGGACGCGCCGGTCCTGGCGTCTTCTGTGCTGGTAGCACTGATTCTAGTGCCGATGCATCGTCTGAGGAGTTCGCCGGCAGCGCGCCCGTCATCATGTACTCCTTCTCTGGTACCATTATCTGGCCGCGACCTGTGCGCGCGTCTTTGCTGTTGCGTGCGGGAGCTCGGACGCGCCACGCATTGCCATCATTGGTGCCGTGATCTTGGGAGTCTTCATGGCGCGCAAATATGCTAGAGCGTTCGCTAGGGACTGAAGTCGCGTGTGAAGAGGTGGTGGCGCGCGTGTTGCGGGTTTGCGCAGCACGAGTGCGCTTAGGTGGCATGTTTGCTAATGTCGCAAGCGTGTTGCTTAGATGAGATTGCGATGGAATGCGACAATCGGATGGCTGGTCAATCGGCGTGGAAGGCGGCGGTGGTGGTGCAGGATATTGTTGGTGCTGAATGCGGTCGACTTTGACAGGGTTGAGTGAGGTGTTGTTGGTTGACGCGACGAGAGCTTGGCAACGATTCGCCAATCGTCCACCAGTCACGTGGTCAGATGAGCCTAGAAACTATAAGGCACATATCAAAAAGCCAAGTTTGAGATTTACGGGGGCTTTATATTTGAATTCTTCTAAAGGTGCTGCACTACTCGAAGGACTCACTTGTCCAAACCTACTGCCCACTAAACAGGTCTTTCTCGACCATGGCCCGGCAAATCGGGTGATAAAAGTCCTTGTGCTCAACAAAAGTTTTCACCGCCAACTCCCTATCCGCCTCATTCAATCCCCTGTACAGCGGCCTGACAAACTTCATGCGGCCCACGCGTCCCAGCAGCTCTGACGTGGGTTGATACACGCTCTTTGCGCGCGCCTTCAGGCCAATGGCGAAGAAGCGGCTGACAAGCTCGACGTTCTGGCTGCAGGCAAAGTTGTATTTTTCGCCCATGAGGTCGACCAGGTTGGCGGGGAGCGGCTTTTCCCATGTTTGGATCTTCTCGAGGAACACGACGCACTGGTTACCGGTCCAAGAGGCAATGTCGTCGGCGCTGGGTGTGAAGTCGGGGTTGGATTCCGAGGCAAGCGCATGCCAGCGATCTGCAAGCTCATAGCAGACGCGTACAAGGGAGTCGTCAAAGTCGGGCTTGGGTGGGAAGCCCGGGGCGTAGAACCATTTGTTCCAGTCGACATCGGCAAGCTTCTTGCTGGCTTCGGCGTTGGAGGAGAAGAAATCGAGCAGGGTGGATTTGAATTCGTACGAGTCTAGTGACTTAAACTTCCAGGTTTTGAAGTACTGTAGGCGGTTAGCTTCACTGCTTTTCAACTGAACTTGATGAAACTTACGTGGGGAATAAATTTGTCCCACTCCTCCTTACCCACGAGCTTCTCGAGGTAGTAGAGGAAAATGAAGCCTTTTTCGTACGGAACGGAGGAGAAAGCATCGTCAGGATCCTTGCCTTTTAGGTCTACGACTAGCTTCGTGAATTCGTGATCGGTGCCCAACTGCTTCACAGAGTCCTGCAGTGCCTTCCAGCCGATGATGGCAGAAAAGTCTCGGTGAGCCTCTCCGTGGACCGCGGCCTGGATGCGGCGCTCGAGGTAGACTGTCCAACCTTCATTGAGCCAGAACGATTCCTGATAGCAACAGTTAGGGCGGCACAAGTCGGGATTGAAGAGGCCAACTAACCCAGCTCGCGTTGCTCACGAGGTTACCACTCCAGCTGTGAGCCAGCTCGTGTGCAATTACGTCGATGTTCTGCTTGTCACCACTGATGATGGTAGGAGTAGCAAACGTATATATGGGGTTCTCCATACCACCATAGGGGAAGGAGCCCGGCAAAACGAGGACATTGTAAGTGGTCCAGGCATACTCGTAAACAATCTTCTCGGCAGCTTCGAGGAACTTTTCCATGTCATTCTCAAGCTCCCACTTGCATCCTCCAAGCTCTTCAGGGCCTGTCCAAACGGTGCTGCGGGGGCCAATGGAGGCGCTGGCAAGGTCTCCTGCCGCAACTGCGAAGAGATAGCTGGGAATGGGGATTTGCTGCTTGAAGGTGTACAAAAGCGTGGCAGGCGAGTCTTTCTCGGCATGCTGGAAATCCTTGGTACCGGTGGGCAAACCGCTGGCGAGAACAGGGAGAGGAGAGCGAATGTTGAAGTCTATTGTCGACTTGACATCTGGAGTATCTTGGCATGGGAAGATGGACCTGGCATGAATGGCCTGGCACTGTGAGAACATGTAGGGATGCTTTTTATTCGACGTTTGCTGCGGGGTCAACCACTGCAAAGCGGTGCATTTGTCGGTTGTACTGAGAGCGATGTCGACTTCGACCTGCTTGTTCTTCTCGACGCCCTTGCCGAGCTTGATTGATAGAGGGCTACCATATGGCTCGGAACGGGCAGCAAGATCCCATTTGGCTTTTTCGCCATCGACTTTGACATCTTGCACGTCAACAAAGCTAAGACTTGATCAGAACCATGTCGAACGACATTAGAAGGGGGCACGCCGGTGTTCCCATCTAGGATGCAATTAGGGATTAGCCATACCTGGTGTCCAAGACAATCTCTTGCGACTCTCCGTTCGTCAGACTCTTCAGATGCAGCACAACATTACCGAACAACCTCTTCTTCGCGAAATCAATCTCGAGATTCGCAATGGTATGCGTGGTGATGAAGCTAAATCCCGGTCATAAGTGAGCCAGTACCCTTGAAATGACACTGGACAATGCAAAATGGAAAGTCGGAATCAAAGGGACTCACTTGTTGTAATTTGACAGCGTGTTCGGATCCCTCACCTTCCCCGTGATACCTCCGAGACCTTCCTTGCTTCCAGTAGCCATGGCCGCCGCAGCCCTCGGAGTCTCCTGTAGACTACCCGAAGAAGAAAGTGAGAAGGATCTGAGAGATGCAGATGTGCTCTGCGGCTGCTGGATCGTGGCGGGACTAGAGGGTTGTGATGAAGGCTTGAGGAAGCGCAGACGAGGAAGGATGGAGGTGCGAAATCGGTTCATTGACAGGGCACCGACTTCGCTCAAGCCAGATAAGGAAGCTGCAAGTGCGAGATGATTTCGTTAGCGGAGGGAAAGGAGTCTAGGGGCTCTTTGTTGTGACAAGCAGCTCGTTGCACCTGCAGCTGTGAGTGGAGATGGACGGTACCGGCCGTCGCGTTCTGATTGGTCAACACGAATTGGTCCAACGCTCCTCACGTGAGGACCAAAAGCACCATTTCATGAAGAAAATGATCATGTCCATTTTAAATCAAGGCCATTGCTATTGTATAATCACGCAGGAATCGTACATCAGACCAACAAGTTTGAGAATTACTATTTACACCCACCGTCTTTATCATCTGCATCAATCACGGTCGACACCAAGCTCTGTTCCTTTCGCAGGCGGTGTCCCTGAACAATGCTTTGACCTATGGAAGAGGCCTCTAAGTTGCTTAGAACCCAACGATTCATCTTGCTATTCGCGAAGGCACTTTTGTCCAAGATGAAGCGAAGAAGAAAGCTGCAGAAATGATGTTCACAACTCTTGTTGAAGTTCGCTGACGTGATCCCACAAGGCCTCGGCGTTGGCCTGCTTCATCTGCAAGATTGTGAGTATCTTCAATGCTGATCAGAGAACGAGGTTGGTACCTTCAACTGAAGAAGCTCGATGCCATTTCCTTCCATGGTACCCATGAAAAACACATAGCCATTCGTAGGCTTGGTGCCATTGGGGACTCCACCAAACTTGAGTTCCTTCTGGATAGGGGAGTTGAGCACAACGCGGTGAGATCCATCCGCACGCATGACAAAGCGGGCCTTCTTAGGAACATTTGCCTCCTGGTCGGCTCGGGAAAGCTTCCAGACGTTGAGCTTCAGGTTACCAGTTCCGCGCTCCTTCCACTCTTTCTTGTCGTCGGTCACGGTGACAAAATTGTAAAGCTTGGCGCGGCAGGTGAAGACGGTCTCCTCATTCTCCTCTCCGGTTTCGACTTGATGTGGTTGTAAGATTGCTGTTCCGCGGTCGTTCGCTCGTCGTGGCGACTTACCGTCTTGCTCGAAAAACCTTTCGTCCTTGGCCTCTTCCTCGGAAGTGTTGAGAACTTTGTCCTTGTCCTTGTCACCAGAGGCTTCGTCCTCCGAGCCTGCCTCGTCATCACCCTCGCCAGGGGCACCAAAAGCCTTGGGCTTCTCACTCAGGCCAACAATTTTGGGACCATCGCCACCGCCGAAGCTGGTCAGCTTTGGTCCACTGCCTCCACCGAAGCCGCTCAGTTTTGGTCCGCCACCGAGTGTACCAAATGCCGAAGCAGCATGCGCAGCAGGTCCGAAAGACGATTTGCTTTCAGAAGATAAACCACCAAAGGAAGACGTGGTGCCACCTGACAGTCCTGTAATGGAAGGTTTAGCGGGTGAGGCACCGCCACCAAAGACGCTGGCGGTGGGCTTGGTAGAAGATGCAAGGGCACCGAATCCTGAAGTAGAAGAGCAGGCCAAAGCACCAAATCCAGACGCCTTGAAGGCACTTTCAGAGGTCTGTGGTTGCGGAGATGACGATGATGACTTGCTTGTGACCAGCGCGGCAAAGGGAGAGGTGGCGGAAGTGTTGGAAAAGCCGCTCGATTTGGGAATCTGTACATTTTAGTACCAACTTTCCAATTTACAGACGTGGACCGCTCCTCCGGGACCACGTACCTTGGCCTCGATATTCTGAGGCCCAGACTCTTTTGGAGGCTCGGCTTCAGGACTGTTGCTCTCACGGTGTTTCTTCAGTTTAGGCTGTTCATCTTTCGGGACCTTGACCTTGATCTCCTTTTCCGGGGGAATGACGGAAACCTTGGAATCTTCGTCTTCGAATTCCTCACGATTACGCTTTCCTTTAGGACTCATAAGAGGCTTCCTGTCCGAGTTTCCGGACGGACTGGGGGTTCTACACCTCTTCGCGGCTCCATTCGAATCCGCTGTGGTCTCGTTCTTTTCGCCAGACGTCTTCCTGCGCTGAACCTCGGGCTTGTCAACAACGTTCGAGTCGCGTGAGCGCTTCCGGCTTGGCTTGTCGACCTTTAAGTCCCTATTTTCCTCACCCATGTCATCAAAACTCCTCTTCCTGCGATTGCGGCCCCTACGCTCTCCATCGGAATCGTTTGGTGACTCGGATCGAGGATCCTTGACCGGTGCCTGGGCCTCTGTCATGGGTTGGTCGACGATGGTAGGCTGTGTTGGAGGTGCAGTGATGGTGGTGTTTTTCAGTTTCTCTCGTACGGGGCGCTCGGAGCCTTCGTTGTCGCTATTTCCTGCGGGATTGTCGTCTTGTATGGCCGCGGTTGGTCTACCCGCAGCATTTGGAGAGTTACCCTCGTCTGCAGAGGAACGCGCCATATCGGGCTTGGTTACCATGATGTCGATCGGTCTCCACTAGATGAAGAAATGGATTGCGCGTCCAATATTGGTCTGCGTCGAATGGATGCTTTTCGAACAGTTCCCGTGGGTGTGGCGGCGGCGCAAACGGGGAGGCGGTGGAGAATGGCGCAGATCTGGCATCGACGCGTTAGACAATGGTTATAGGTAGAGCAAGACAGCTCAGGTCTCTAACCGTCGGGGGGGCGGGGGGGGGGACGCAGCCGCGAAGGTGAAAGAGAGGCTCAACTTAGAAGAAAAGCAGGTGACGAAGCCGCGGGAAGCCCATGCGATAAGATCTGCAATCAATGATGTGGGGATCGAGTGCGTCTGTCCGAAAGCTTGGGACGACCTAAAGAAAATCGGAGGGCGCTCAGGACCTGACGCCGGGCGGCCTTTTCAAAAGCGCTGTCGGATTTGAGGTAGAGTGAGGCGCAGGGAGACTCAGCGGTGGTGTTGGCTAGACTTGGAACAGCGGCGGCGGCGATCAATTTGAAGAGGCGCACAGTCGAGTCGGCAAGGTCGAGTCACACAGGACCGAAAAAGATGTGTCGGAGAGGCGCCAACTCAGAGATCAAAGCCGTGGCGGCAGTGGTGGATGAGAGTGTTGTTTCACAGAGCTGGCCGGTGGGGTCGATACTACTCGACCGGGGGACCGCCTCTTGAGCGAGCCGCCGTACCGTACACCATCCCACTGCCAATGGGTCAACCATTTTCTCGTCACACGCACGTTTGTTCCAGTATTGCCCGCATGTCGGGCATTCATCCATTCATTTTCCATACCTCCTAAAGCTAGCGCAATATGCCTGCAGCTCTACCTTGTTCTGTCCAGACGACATAAACGCATTTCGCCCATAACTGCCGATTCCCAATGCACGCTCTCGCCAGTGTTCCCCAATCCTCAGCCAAAGAGTCCTGCTCCTCAAACAATGTTGGGTATTCATAGTACAGCTCGTATGAAACAAAAAAACCCAGCTCCGATAAGTCCTTCAACTGATGAAACACAAGCAACCGAGGCTGACATAGAAGACGAAAAGCGGATACACGGCTATTCCAACGCGGTTGCGCACAACGCCGGAGCCTCCCAGGATGCTGATTCCGGCTGCCATAGACCACACCACTAGAGCAATGTAGATTGGTATCCGTATGATGACCGGTGCGTGGAATGCGCTTAGGATGGAGGCGATGACGAGCGGGAAGAGTGTATAGCCGATGATACAGACAGACTGCAAAAAGGAGCTGAAGAATGTTAGAAGTGCATCAAATCTAGAGTTTTTATACTCACATGCTACCGCCCAAGAGCTTGATCTGCAAGGTCACAGCAGCCTCGCCTATCCAGACCATGGCAAAGACGCCCGAGAAGACCAGAGACTTTTGTTCGTCGCGCGCAGGCCGAGAAAGGAAGAAGCTGAGGAGAAGGCAAAATACTAGCGGGCCCCAGAGGTCCCAGTCGCGAAGACCCTCGCTCATGCTGCCATGAAGCACAGCGTCCGCATCTGGCCAACGCCCAAGGACGTTTCGATTACCGCCGGACGTTGCTCCAGCCTCCCCACGCTCTTCAGTGCCCATACCACCGCCTTGTTGCAACATGCCACCCAAGAGGTACTTCGGCCACAGAACCTGCTTCATCTTGTCCCATACCGCGAGCAAATCTCTCGAGAGCGTCTGCCATACTGTCTCGTCAATGGTGTTGGTAGGTGCGCGGCGGTCTTCGCCAGGGATGCTCGAGGTCAGGTAAGACTGCGTGTTTTGGGCGCTGGATTGCGATTGAATATTGCCAGTCAGAGGTGCGCGATCAGAGCTGGACTGAAGAGGATCATCGAGGTCGTCGAGAGTAGCTGTAGAGCAGTTGAGCTAGCTGTTGACCAGATTCCGGATGCGGATATGCTTACCATCGTCAGGGTCTATCATATGGTCGCGCTCTACAGCGTCATCGTCATAGTGTTGGTAAGGGTTAGAAGAGGTGTGAGGAGCCGCCATGGTCGTCTTTTTGGAGAGTCAAAGAAAATTAATGGTGGATGGTTGAAGCGCGCAACTGGAGCTTCAGTCCACGTAACGCTCCGCAGGAAACTGCCAAGGCCAATGCGGCGGAGCGGAGCGGAGTATCGGGAGTCCCAGCAGACATGGAGGGCGGAAAAGAGCTGCCCCTCACACGTCATAGGCCGTTCGGTTCTGCAGCCAACCTAAGGTTTGTTTTTTTGCTGCTCGGTCTCTGAGTTCACGCACGCTCTACAGGCATTCGATTGAACGTCGCAAAGAGACACAGCTTAATGCAAAGAAGATCAATTCACCGAGTACCTGCTCCTTTCGTACGATTATCCGCTCTGGTCTTCGGCAGCCCAATCAACCCCACACCCCGTCCGAGGCCCGCTGATCACGGGGTGCTAGTGGCTTTTAAATGCGACTCAACCTTCTCCATACGCCCCGAGGTCCCATCCCGTCATTGTCTGGCTTGTCCACATAAAGCCCAAGGCTATCGTCGCTCTTTGTTCCCACGCAAAAATCTCTCTCCTTCCAACTCCTACCACGACTTGCGCAATGCCCGAGGAAATTCTCAACGACATATCCCACCGCAGGTACAACCCACTACGTGGAAGCTGGATTCTCGTTTCTCCCCACCGTACGAAGCGTCCATGGCAGGGCCAGCAAGAAGCAGCGCGAGGTACCTCCCTGCCCGCCTACGATCCCTCCTGCTATCTCTGCCCAACAAATAAGCGCGCTCAAGGCGATACCAACCCGCAGTACGAGTCAACCTTCGTTTTCGTAAATGACTACTCTGCAGTCAAGGAGGAACAAGCCGAATACTCCCCCACGACTGAGGATGGCAGTCTCGAAAACCGCTTCCTCAAGGTTCAGCCCGTCACCGGCAAATGTTACGTCATCACGTTTTCTCCGGCGCACAACCAGACCCTCGCAGACCTTGAGCCCAAGGAGATCCTCCCCGTAATTGAGACTTGGACCAAGATCTACACCTCGCACCTTTCACCCTCCAACCCTCTCTCCAAGGTCTCCGGCGCAACAACGATACCACCGACCGGCCATGGCGAGGATGCCACCCGGCCGAAGGAGCAGCTGCGCTACATGCAAATCTTCGAGAACAAGGGCGCCGCCATGGGTTGCAGCAACCCGCACCCTCACGGGCAGGTCTGGACAACAACGGGTCTGCCAGAGGAGCCAGCACTGGAATTAGTGCAATTGCAAAAGTATCGCCACGAGCATGATGGCAAGCATATGTTGGTGGATTATGCACAGGTTGAGGCGAGCAAGAAGGAGCGGGTTGTCTTTGAGAATGATGCATTTTTGGCGTTGTGCCCATGGTGGGCTGTTTGGCCGTATGAGGTTATGATTGTCAGCAAGTCGCATAAGCGGGCGTTGGTGGATCTGTCGGCAAAAGAACGTTTGCATCTGGCAGAGGCGATTGCACAGGTTACGAGGAGATATGACAACTTGTTCGAGACACAATTCCCTTACAGTAAGTCCCGAATATTCTAGCACTCAGGCAAAGACTAACTTTAATAGGCATGGGACTTCACCAAGCACCCTTGGACGGCACCGAGGAAGAAATCGAGGCCAGCCATTTTCACATTCACTTCTACCCCCCTCTTCTGCGCAGCGCATCAGTCCGCAAGTTTCTGGTCGGATACGAGATGATGGCCGAGCCACAACGCGACATCACTCCCGAGCAAGCAGCTGCCAAGCTCCGCCAGTGTGGAGGAGTGCTCTACAGGAAGCTCATGAAGCAATGAGTCACAATTTGAAAGATTTTGGCTATACAACACCACGTTGGTACGGATCTCCTCAAATTTGGTGTTTTGGAGCATCTAGACTCGCAAGAGCCGTGGAATTGTACAGGCTGGCGGCTTAATTATGCGTTCTATCGAAGCAATCTTCATCTTCAAGAATTTCCCACCCATCTGTGGCTGTTCAGGCCTTCACGTACTCGCCATACTGCAGCAACATCCACGCCGTCGTCAGCGTACTAACAGCCACTGGCGCCGCCAATCCCTTATTAAACTTGACTGTCCCAAACAGCAACCACTCGCTTCCGAAATGCCACATGGCGATTATGTTTGTGATCAACGCTAACTGATACCAGCTCGCCTCGTGAATGTGGTAGCTAGCGTATAGGCGCACAAGCCCCTGCAAAAGGGTCCATGTGCCGAACGTGCGCGAGTGGAGGAAGCTGGTGAGAGACGGGTGCGAGGCACCGGGAGGCGGCTTGACGCGCGGGTCGGGAGACATGTAGACTTGTGCCGTGAATTGGAGCGTTTTGTAGGCTTGGATGAGGTTGCCGACGGCGGTAACGCCGATCTAATGATACCCAGTTAGCGGGAGCTGAAAGGAGAGAGTGTGGTGCGGTGCGCCGTACAAAGAAAAGCCATTTCGGGAGCAGACCCTCGGCTGGCGGGAGGAGGGAAACGAGGGAGGCCATTGTTTTATGTGGAAACAAATGGCATCTATGAGGGCGATGCTGGCGAGCGGTGGGGATTGAGGATCATGAGAAACCGGAGAGGAGGTTGAATAAGCGCAGCATGGCCGGAGGAGGCCCGCTGGTGCGAGGCGGATGGTCCTCCTGTGAGTCGTGAGAGCTTGCGGATGGTCAAAGCTTCGGGGAGCACTTGGGCAATTGTGACGAATTGAGGGCGAAATTTAGATTTTGTTGGAAATAGAGAGAATTCAAAAAGTTGGCAAATGATTGAAGAGACTACCAATTCAAATACTCATCAAGGAATTACACCTGCCAGTACTCGCCAAAGGTGTTTGTGACCAAGTCATGCTCGGAGCTAGACCCTAGTCAGAAAAGTTCCCCAACGTCCTGGAGCTGCAGGGTGTCTCTCAACACCATCAACACTAGCAACCCGCCCGTAATGGCCGCGCTTCACAACTTTTCGCAGCCCGCCATCCTCGGACTAGCTGTCATTGGCTCTGCCTATCTTTTCAACAAGGTTGGCAGCTTCGTGCGGCTTCTGCTCAGTCTGTTCGTCCTCCCTGGCGCCTCTGTAAGCTGCCCTACTCACAGTTCCCTTCACACGCGAGCGATATATCTGACAATTTCCCAAAAGCTCTCCAAGTTCGGCGACAAGGGCTCTTGGGCCGTCGTGACCGGCGCCTCCGATGGCATAGGCAAAGAATACGCTCTCCAACTAGCTCGCAAAGGCTTCAACGTCGTCCTCGTCTCCCGCACCGAGAGCAAGCTGCGCGCCCTGGCTGCCGAAATCGAGGCCACTCACAAAGTCCAGACATGCATCCATGCCATGGACTTTGCTGCCAACAACGATGCCGACTTTTCCGCTCTCTCTCAGCTCATCGCCGACCTCGACGTCGCCATCCTGATTAACAACGTTGGCCTCTCACACAGCATCCCCGTGCCCTTCCTCCAGACCCCAGAGGCCGAGATGCGCGACATCATCACTATTAACTGTCTCGGCACGCTCAAGGCCACTCGCGCCGTTGCCCCCAAGCTCGTCGCCCGCCGCCGCGGCCTCATCCTCACCATGGCATCTTTCGGCGGCGTCATGCCTACCCCGCTGCTGGCCACTTACTCTGGCAGCAAGGCCTTCCTGCAGCACTGGTCCACGGCTCTGGGCGCCGAGCTCGCTCCCGTCGGAGTCACCGTCCAGCTCGTCCAGTCGTACCTCGTCACCTCGGCCATGTCCAAGATTCGCCGTGCCAGCGCCACGATTCCTACTCCCAAGGCGTTTGTCAAGGCTGCGTTGAGCAAGATTGGCCGTTCGGGTGGTGCGCAGGATGTTGCTTATACCAGCACCCCGTTTTGGAGCCATGGTATCATGCATTGGGCTATTGCCAGCTTTGTGGGAACTATGACTGGCGTTACGCTCAAATTCAACAGGGACATGCATGAGTCGATTAGGAGGAGGGCGTTGAAGAAGGCTGATAGGGAGGGCAAGAAGGTTGCGTAAGGGAACGTTCAAAGATCTCTGAACGGAGAAAAGTTGACAGAAGAAGCATGGGGATCCATAGATAAACAGTTGATGTTATTAGCAAAGGAGAAAAAAAGGTCTTGAAACTCCCTACAGGTACTCCCCATTGGAGCGATGAATGGTCTCACATGGGATTGTCACATGCAAAGCACAGGTGTTCGGGTGATTTTCATTGCTGATCTGCCAGCAACAAAACGCAGTTGTTTAAGTGGGAGCAATAAAATAGGGCAGGTTTCGAGGAGGGCTCGCATGATACTTTTCAACGAATTGTAGACAGGAGTAGAGACTGTGGGCCGCGTGACATCCACCGAAACAATTGTCAGGGCATTTGTCGCGATGAAACGGTCGAGGGTTGTAACGGAAAGTCTAAGGCTGGAGAAGAGGCGGAACATCTGCCAACCCAGCGACTAGCCGAAATGGGAACGTCCCGGGTGACCCTGTACCGCCGTTCGGCACGGGCAACCTGCTTGCGTGCCTACTTCGTACATGCTTGAGCGTCAACACCACATCACCGTCAACAATATACCCCTCGTAGTCTCTGAATCCCGATCCCAAAATGGACAAATTCCAGTCTTTCGGCAAGAACTTTTCGTACGTCACTTAGCTACATGCGCCCGCATTTGCCGACCGCTCCGACGCCAACCACCTCCGACATGGCAGTATCGAGGGCTGACCGATTGATGCCTACAGTGCCTCGTTTTCCCCCTTCGCTGCGCGCACTCAGCAGTATGTCAGGGAACAGCTGGGACAGGCCGATGACAAGGTATGAAGCACCGTGCTGAAGGAATAGCGCTGCAGGGTCGGAGCAAGCTGACGCGATATCAGACCCAGCTTCCTCCCGACTACATTGAGTTGGAGAAGCGCGTCGATGCTCTGAAGCAGGTCCACCAAAAGATGCTTCAGGTCACGTAAGTTTTTGTGGTTCATCGCTGGCCGCCGCGTCCCGCTCACGTCCCCATAGCTCGCAGTTTACCAACGAGGGCTACGACTACCCCACGAATCTCCGTGAATCCTTCAACGACCTCGGCCGCACAGTCTCTGAGAAGGTCACCCTTCTCTCATCCGCCAACTCGCCAGCTGAGGCCCAGGCGGCTCTTACCGCTCCCCCCTCGGCGAAGCCGCAGCCCAAGACCTTCAACCACGCAATCGCCCGCGCAGCCCTCAACAGCTCAACGGTCCTGACCCAGGACCATGGCAGCAGCGGCGAGGATCCGCTGGCCACGGCCCTCGAGAAGTACGCGCTTTCCATGGAGAAGGTCGGCGAGGCACGCCTAGCCCAGGACATGCAGATCCAGAGCCGTTTCTTGGCTGGCTGGAGCACCACCCTCAACACGAATCTCACGTTTGCGACCCGTGCTCGCAAAGCGGTAGAGAACGCCAGGCTGAATCTGGATGCCACCAAGGCGCGCGTGAAGAGCGGTGGTTTTAGCCTGCCCGGCCAGAAGAAACCTGATGGCGGGGAGGAGCACATCAGCGAGGAGGCCCGCGCACAGATCGAGCAGGCTGAGGACGAGTTTGTTGGCCAGACTGAGGAGGCTGTTGGTGTTATGAAGAATGTGAGATGCAATTTGTGCTAAAGGAGTGCCATGGACTATGCTAATCTGGTATCCGCAGGTTCTCGACACCCCCGAGCCCCTTCGCAACCTAGCGGACTTGATTGCTGCCCAACTCGAGTACCACAAGAAGGCATATGAGATTCTGAGCGAGCTGGCTCCCGCCGTTGATCAGTTGCAGGTCGAGCAGGAGGTGCGTCGCCATGGCACTTACGAAGCGTGAAATTCTCGCGCGCACTTGCCCTCCCTCTCTGTACCATCAATACTGATATATTGCTTTCTCAACAGGCGAGCTACCGCAAGAGCCGTGAGGGTGCTTGAACGGCGATGTGATATCTCAAATTGATTGGTATCGATGCGGCAGTCAATGAATTTGTAGTTTCGATCGGTGCCCTTTGAACCTTTGGGGAGTAGCATGAAAGTAACCTGAGGCAGTATGCAGTGGAAGCCCTGGAATAAACCTGCCTGCGCGCAACAACACGACACCGATCCCCCTTCTGTATCACATTTTTTGTTAAGATTTCGCGTGTGCACCAGGCAAGGTGCTTAGGTCTTATGTAGGCTAATGGACCGCATTTAGGAATGGTCTGAACGGAACGTATTTGGCTATTATGGAAAAAGTGTCTTGCGTAGGCTTTCAGTTTCCGGTATGCAGCTACTGATGACTTTGCTTGTGAATTGCTCGGATTGCTGGAACTTCTCCCAGTATCGTGTGACTGGCTGTTTTTCCCAGGAGGGGTTGATCGCAAGATGCCTGAATATGGCTACTGCGTCGTCCTTTGACCTGATGTCCAAAATTGATTATCTCCCCCAGGCGAGACACCCCAAGAAATGTGCCCTGCGTACTCCCTACACCTCACGCCAGACCAGATGAAACCTTGCTACATGCTTTTTGTGCCTCGCTCGTCCTACCTCCAAGTCACGATTCAAGGCAGCTTGGGTCATCTGCTGATGAGCCGCAGCTCGGTCAAGTTGGAATCGAGACGGCAAAGATACGTTTTCCAAAACTGGATACGATTCGGTCAGCTTCCACGCTGTTCAGTCTTTGCTTTTCTTTTTCTTCTCGCTCGCGCCTTCTTCGTCGTCCTTACGTTTCCGCTTCTTCTCCTTTTTCTTCTTCTTGTCCGATCCCAGGTCCTCCTTTGGTGCAACAAACTCCCGCTCTCTCTCCTTCCTCTTGTCTTCCATCTTAGCCTTCATGGCATCCTCCCTCTTCTCCTTTTGCTGGCGCTCCTTGGCCTGCTTGCTGAGGAAGTACTCGCCACTCTCAATCTGTAGGTCGACCTTGCTCTTCTCCTGCGGCGGCGGGAACGGCGTGTAGACTTTCTTAGACTTGTCGCTGACCTTGAAGGGCGTGCGGCGCTTGGACGTGTGGCGTTTCTTAAACTGCGGCAAAAAGCGGTCCCAGCTCTGCCCGGCCAGCTCCGGGTCCTTTGCTAGCTCGCGCTTGATCATGAGCTCCTTGATGTGATAGATGGGGTGGATGTTGGCCATGCAGTCGTCGACGATGCGCCGCACCTCCTTCAGCCCCTTGTACGGGCCCATAGCCGCGACCGTGCTACCCTGCACAAGTATATAGCACCCGGTCAGTAGCTCTAGTGCCTTGAGCGTGCTGCCCTCGGGTCCCAGGATGCGCTGCCGCCGCTTGACGAACCGCTCCTTGTTGCGCACCTGGTTGCGGATCTTGATAATGTCGCACGCGGTTCCGTCGTCGAGGATCTTGACCGCCTGCGGTGCTGGTACGCTTCGGGCTAGCAGCTTGATCAGGTCGCGCGCCTTGAGGATCGCCGCCGGGTCGAACGTCTTGCGTGTTGTCTTAACCGTCATCGAGCCCTCCACCAGGTCTAGCGTGCACGCGATACCGAGCTTCTCCAGAGAGCGGGTGATTAAAGGCCATGCTTCCCGCAAGTACACTTCGCGGTATTTAGGGAAGAGCGTGGCGAAAGATGATTCCTCGGCGAAGCTGCCGCCGGCATTGTCCTCGGGCTTGAAGTCTTCGATCTGTGACGGGCGTTAGAAAACGTGTTTTGGACCAGTCAAGTTTGTTGGCTGCTTGCCTTCCATTTGTCGATATCATCGGTATCCCACGGCTTGTCTACATTGTGTGTTGAGGGCATTGTCGTGGACTTACGGCGTGTGTCGCTGTATGGTGAACGCAGCTGTCGCAGGAAACTTTTGGAGGTGCTGGTAGGCGCATCGAGCGGTGGCGGACAGCAGAAAAGTGACCCGTGTAAACCTGCCATTTTTCTTCTTGGCGTTGTCCTGCCCCGGACTTAGCGGCCATTGGCCTGACGCGCCCTGACTTGCACTCGACGCGTCGACACGACTTTCGCGTTTAGCTGAGGTACCAAGACCATCACATTTTCGTCCGCACTCGAGTTCCCTACAAATTCCCCCCAATGTCATTTTGAATTATCGAATCACGCAATAGCATAGGCGAGCATCGATTAGCTGCCTTCGAACGCCAAAATGTCGGCCACTTCGAGTCCTAACCGCTCGCGCGTCTCCTCGGTGTCTTCCTCGCCGGCTTCACGCGTCGCCAAATCGCGCATGGAGCTCACCCCGCGCAGCAAAGTCAAGGCAATGCTGGCCGCTGCTGGCATGAGTGATGACTCTGAAGATGACGACATTCCTGCAAAATCTGCGCAAAAATCAAGGATGGACGCCCCTGCGAAGATCGTTTCCTTGGATCCTGTGTTGAGTGGTATTGAAGATGATGTCGTCCCTACCAGAAAGCCTGTTGGAAAGATGGCAGCAAGAATGCTTGCCAGGCGACAGAAAGAGACTAAAGATGATGATCAGGAGGAGGAGGAGGAGGAGGAGGATAATTCGTACGCGAGAGTTCGGCGTATGCTCATGTCGGGCAAAGAAAAGCGGAAGGAGGGTCGGTCATCAGATGCAAAAGAAATCGCGGACGGAGCATCGAGTCCAGAGGAAGATTCGCCGGTATCCAGAACGGCAAGGAGACAGAGTCCCGAATCTGCTACTTCTTCTTCACGGGCTTCGTCACTTGGCCTATTCGTTTCGCCTGCTCGTCCTGCCGCAGTTGATCGAGATTCGGACGGCGATGACAATAACTCGACTTTAAATCAGAACTCGAATGCCAAATCTAGACTGGAGGAGCTGGTTTCCCGGAAACGAGCGGAGCGCAAGGAGCGCGAAGCTGCAAGCAAGGCTGCCAGAGAAGAAAGTCGCCGTAAGGCTAAATCCAATCCCCGCGTGGAACAAGACCTGGCTGGCTCCGAGAGCGACAGCGATGATGACGAGGAGGTCGGGAAGAAGCTTACCCAACAAAGTCGGCCAACGAGAAAGGCGAGTAAAAAGGCCATTGAAGAGATGAATCGGGAGACCCAAAGGATGAGCAGGTCGATGCAGCTCACGCATCGCGCCAAAACCAAGAAGAAGTACACAACCAAGGACCTGTTTGCGAGATTCAACTATGGTCAGCCGAAGCCGATTGCAGAGGAGACGCAGCAGTCTAACGAGACGCAAAATACTTCTTCCGATGCAGATCAGAGAGAAAAAGAAACACCGCCGACTAGTCCTCCAAGTTTCGAAGATTCGCAGACCAAAGATCCCAAGCCACATATGGAATTCGACCAAAACGGGTTCCGTTTGGACACTGTTGTGGATATTGGCGAAGATTCTGGCAATGGAAATGAGCTGCCTGGCCTTCGAAAGCTCCCGACGCAATCCTTGGGCATCAATAAGGGGAAAGGAACAGCCGTCTCTGAGCAACCGTTCGATGCTGTGCCTGTGAAGAAGTTTGCGGACCAAAAGTTGCTCTCTGAAGTTGTTTTTTCGCAAAAGGAGCAGAAACCAAAAGTCTTCCGAGTCATACCCCAAAAGTCTTCACTCCCTGCCGACGATGACAGCGATGACGACTTGGAGATTGTCCCTAATCGATTCGCCGTTTTTGACAACCTCCCCATCCGCAAGGCTAAAGAACCTTCCGCTCTGCTTGCTCTCCGCCACCTCGCCCACCTCACCCATGATGAGAACTTCGACTCCAAAGGCCGCAGGTCCATGACCGTAGGCGAGCTACAAGCCTCGTTAAAAGCAAAAGCCCGCGAGCAGGCAATGAGGGAGAAAGAGGAAAAGATTGAGCTACTAAAAGCAAAGGGTATCTATATCCAGACAGAGGAGGAGCGCGAGAGGGACCAGCTAGAGCTTGTAAACTTGCTCGAGAAGGCGAGGAAAGAGGACGAAGCGCTGGCAAAGAAAGAAAAGGCCGAGAAGAAGGCAGAGGGCGGTGGCAATGACCTGCTGGATAGCGATGATGATGATGAGAGTTACGTTGAAGAAAGCGAGGTTGGTGATGAGGAGGAGCCAGACATTGAGATGTCCGGGTCTGAGGAGGAGGCTGAGGATGATGAAGAAGAGGAGGCAACATATGTTGGTGATGGTCTGATCGACAATGAAGCAGGCGAGGATGACGACAAGGAGATGGCTGACGATCAGCGCCATGTCGATGAGGTCCAGGTCGAAGCTGAGGTCGATCGCATGGACGAGGGTTTCGATGGCGAAGAGACTGCTCGCCGCACCTCAGCACCTCGAGGTCGCAGATGCGTCGTCGAGGATGACGACGAAGATACAGTACGACAGCTTTCCGCACATCAATCACAGCCTCCGACAACGCAAGACCAGGCAATGGCTGCGTTTGGCTTCGCTCCAGCTGCTCCGCCCATAGGACTCTCGCAAATGTTCGCCGGAACAATGGCTGATCCCGAAAGCCAGATGCTCAACACTGCGCTAGAAGATTGCCAATTGGACTCCTTCGATTTCCTGCGAAGCATGTCCACTTCCAGGGTCCCGGGCTTCGACATGGGAATGACGCAGGCATCTCAGCAAAGCGTCGTCAGGGACAGCATGGCCCCTCCATCTCAGAAGGCAGAGGAGTCTGGACAGACTGACATCGGCCTCTCCCAGTTCCCGTCTGGAACGGCCGACGATGGGCGAGTCCCAAGCACTCAGATGTCCGAGATGCCCGATCCGACCCAAGACGGTGGTTTTGATGTCTCCCGCTCCCCTGTCAGATTTGACCAGAGAACGCCCGTGCCCTCGTCCGCCGATTTCAATGGCTCTGGGGCCACAGTGGACACTGTCATCTTGCCTCAGCTAGAGTCTTCTGAGGTGCAGAAGAAGAAGGGACGACTGCAACGCGGCAAGAAAGCAGATGTTCAGCTTTCCGACGTTGCTAAGGATGACAACATGTCGGATGCGGATTCTGAATCAGCTGCCTCCGAACGCGAGGGACAAGACGCAGATGGAGACTTCAACATCAACCGCTCGGCTTTTGATGTCCTCCGAACGGGCGCGAAGAAGCAGAAGAAGCGCCAGGAAACTTTCGACAAGAAGAACAGTGCCGCCAAAGACATGGTCTACGAACAAGCCGAGGAATCGGAGGACGAGTACGCTGGTCTTGGTGGCGCTAGCGATGACGACAGCAACGACGAGCTTGACGACGATCTGAAGCAGATGGTTGAGGAAGGCAATGTTGATGTGGACGAACGTCAGATGGCCGCTTTCTATGCGGAGAGGGAGCGAGCCGAGGACGAGAAGCGCATTGACAAGCTCTACAAAGACATTACCAACGGCGGTCTGCGCAAGAGACGTGGTGGCAACTTTGATCTAAGCGATTCCGAAGATGATGGCGCGGAGATGAGGCGGAGGAAGCAACGCGAGTTTGCCCGCATGCGCAAGGCGTTGATGGAAGATGAGAGGATTGGCAAGATTGGTAAGTTCCAGGTCGTGATGAGATGTCAACTTCGTTCTTTCTAACATTTTTGTAGCCGAGAATCCAAAGAAGCTCGCCTTCCTCCGCGCCATCGAAGACCACGACGATGATGATGACATTGACTTCCTCGAGGAACCTGCCGACGATTCGCAGCAGATGTCGATACCAGATTCGCAGGAGCACACGGAGAAGGGAGAGCAGCAAATCACTACTGCTGTTCCAGCGCAAGCCGGCCCATCGAACCCTCTCAAACGCAAGTCACCATCTGCAACAGACATCGCAGAGCAGCGTCCACCTGCCCGTCTTCGCCGTACCGTCGCCACGACCTCTATGCCACCGCCTATGCGCAAGCCGACCACGCTTGCCGAAATCCGCGAATGCGTTTCCTCTCTCCTTGATGATCCCTCTATCGAAGAAGAAGTCGGTCTCTCTGACTCTGCCTCGGACACCGGCGAAGACAGCCCATCTAATACCGCCAACACTACCATGTCCTCCCGACGCAGCGCCCGCCCCGTCATCGACCGCCTCTCGCTCTCGCGCTCCTCTACCGCCGCCTCAGACAACGCAAACTCCGGCCCGCTCGCCTTCCACGCGGCGGCCAGTTCGACGCACCGGCCCGGCTTCCGCGTGCCGACGCTGCTGCGCCGCGCCACGACCAACCTCTCGACCACGTCGGCCACATCAGACACGAGTAACGGTAGTGGTGGCGCGGCTGCTGCAGCTACCGTCGAAGTCCGCCGTGGTGGCAGCAAGAAAAGCAACATTCACTACCAGGCGCGTGAGGCGGAGCGCAAGAAGGTCGTCGAAGCAGCGGAAAGGAAGAGGAAGGAGGGCCTGCGGAGGAAGGTCGGCGCTGGCAGGAAAAGCGGTCTTGCTGGATATCTTGGAAGTGGTGGGGGATTTGAGTAGATCGATGTGCGTTGGGTCCTTCTGTTGTTAGTTCTGTTTCTGATGTGTTTGGCCTCTCGTAAAAAAGGTCTTTGTTGTTTGTTGGATTGAATCGGCATGGAACGGCGGAAGGCGTTTGTTTGCTTCAATTCTGGAATTGGAATTAGCCACAGATACCATTCATTGTTACCTATGCGTATATATATTTCGGCCATGCCAGCTACATTCTGGGGTGGTGTTGTAAGAGATGTGCTCGTGTGCGTTAGTGTACTTGTACGTTCTCTTGCAGCATCACCTCCTCTTTTTTCCTTCCGCCGCTTGCGGCACGCACCCATCCCGAGGCTTCGGGTTCAATTCACACACGTTGAGTTGGCCGCCTGTCCTTTTTGTGACGACGGCTCACGACGTCTCATGCGATGCTAGTGGAACACCTTTTTCGACTTGCGGGACGGAGCGGTGTGAATAGGACGAAAGGCTTTGGGGGAGATGGCGACTTTAGAGGTAAGCTGAAGCATGCCCTGCAACAATTATTTTAATTTTGAGCAAGGAAACACACTTAATGCGTCTAGAAGGCACTTAAGTGGATTTAGTTATATTTCGGATCTATATAAGTACAACTTTTTATCTGCTATGGAATTGGGGGTGGAAGAGAAAGAGCTTGGCAACCGATTCGCCGTGTCGTGGCGTTCTGCAGCTACTCGTTTCGAACGGTTCCACGGCTCGTCCTGGTCGTCTTGATGGGGTGTGGCTCGCGCTACTTACAACTGGCGAAGCCGTCCCGAGGGAGGTTGTCGCCAAGTGCCTTGGTGCTGGTCGAGCACGTTGTAAGTTGGTCGGTTCTGTGCAATACAGGCTGACAGTCGGGTCTTCGTGGAGCCTCGTTGCAAACGCTGACAAAGCCATCCTTCAAAGGGCTGCAGTCGTGCGATATCTGTAATGATCGAGCCCGACTGGATAGTTGGTACAGTATCAGCAACTGACTGGATCCTCGTTCACGAAGTTTCCGCCCACTGTAAATGCCGCCAAAGCCAGTTTTCAAGAGGCCGTGGCCGGGTACGTGCCTTCGTCTAATCGAACTCGTGGAATTCTTGTTGGCACAGTCGAGTACAAGCTGAAAATTGGATGGTAGTTCATCGTTGGCGTCGCTCGCGATCAGTGAGGAAAGGTTGCGCGTGGAATCTTCGAGTGACGTCGGGAAGTTCTAAGGGGCATCCGCGGCCTCCCTCTCGTGGGTAACGGGCAAGAATAATGAATCATTGTGATATCGTCAAGTTCTTCTTGTTTGATCATGGGTAGTGGGGCAAAGCTGGACCTGGAGTTCGCTTTGGAGTAGTTGTTGAGGACCGTCGGGGCCTTCATTACGCGTTCAGAGGCGACGCGGGATGCTTCTGCAAATGACATGCGGGGGTTTACTTTCTTCAGAGCTCCTGTAGAAGGGAGCTTTGATTTGCTGTCGAGAAGCAAGAAGATCCCGATGAGGCTTTTATACCTTCCACTCTGTGGGTGTTTTCATTTGTCCCGTTCATCTTCAGGGTTCCAACCGAAGTCGAGAGCACAGAGGATCATTGCATGTTGTTTGAGTTAGAGCTGCAGATAGTGTCGAAGTGGTTGCAAGAAAAAGCCTGGACCACCATCTTGTTGGCGAGGGGCGAACGGGACGAATCGTTCGCAGTCGGGGCATTTTCTCCGGATGTATGACCTAGAGCGTCTTCGGTAGGCAGTCCATATTCGATCTCATCGTCAGAATCCTCTTGTTTTATTGTGACTGGCGGGGTCGAACTACAGTTGGTGCTCGACGCGTCTTGCAGACGTGGCTGGAACGGTCCACAAACAAAGCCTTTGTCGGATTCTTCGGATTCGTTTATGAGCAGTGGAGCTGGGTTGAAGTTTCCTGAAAGGAATTGAAGATATGGTGACAGCTCAGACTTGATCTTGTTTCTTTTGGCTGAGCCTCTGGCACCGAATTGGTGCTCAAATTGCCAGTGTTTGTGAAGCTGTTCCTCATCGGGCCTCCTGCTACCGCAGACGCGGCACTGGGGCCAAGTAAGCCAGACATCCACGGATTCAACCTTGTTTCTACGCTTCTTTAATTGGCTCAACATGATGAGCTCGGTTTTCTCCGGGAAGCGCGTCGGCGGGTTTTCTCTGAGGACCAAGGCGTTGCACAGCTGATTCATTTCCTCAATGTCTTCGGCCTTGCTTCGCTCAGCTGCCTTAGCCATATTCTGCTTCTTTCGCGCCTTGCAGATAGCTTTGAGCTCTAGGTCATCGAATACTGGCTCTTCTGCTGCCTCAAAGCGTCTTGCCTTCTTCTTAATCTTCTGCGTGATTCTGCGCGCTGCTGACTTCGCCCTCAATTCTGCGTTGATGATGTCTTGCTTGGCTTTCTTGGTCATGTTCCGGGCCCTATCAATAGCAACCCCATCATCATTGTCAATAGCCTTCTTCAACGCTTCATCGGCTGCTTTGTTTGCAAGTCGTAGTGCCTGCCATTCGCCGTCTTCATCTTCAGCTATGCTCTTCTGGACTGGGTCTGTTTTGCATGCAGCTTCGTCGAATGCCTGTAGGGCTTCTCGGATTCTTCTCATCTCAGCTTCAGTGTCCTCCTCCTGGATCTCCGCATCCACTTCAGGGATCCGTTTCCGCTTCGTAGACATCTTGCTGGTGAAATCTGTACGTAGCTACAAATTAGCAATGCTGTCAGATATAAGTCGCCATGCACTGTGGTGGGAGCTTACATTTTGATGAAATTGGTTTTGGAGTGGGAAGGATCGTGCTGGGGCTCGAAGATCTTGGGCTGCACAATAAGTTTAGGGTTGGATATGAGAGAGAGAGTTTTGCGATATTTGATGTTGTGGGAGACAAACCAAATGGGAAAGCGCCTTCCTGCGAAGAAGGTGCGCCTGCCTCAATCCACTACGAAAGCAATGTGGGCTACCAAAAATACTTACTACACACGAGGTTGGTCAGAACGACCATTCACATGCTAGATGACCCAGATAGACGGGTTTTCTGGATAGTTGCTACGTTTGAAGCTGCGCAAAGGCCGTCAGGCGGAAAGAGCCATGAGTTCTGAGTGACAAGATTCTTCCTAGCAGGCAAAATATTACATCATACTGGTCGCTATAGCGATAACTGCCCGTCAAGCAAGCAACGGGTGTCAATCCTTCTACATCTCAATTTTTGAAATTGCCGAAGAGACAGCGCAGGAAAACTCTTTCGCGTCATCCTTTGAGCCTGTTCACGCTGTTGGCTGAACAGTCCTGTACGAATAGTCAGTTTAAACTCCTCTTTGTCATTTGGCAGTTTGGCAGGTTTCGGCGGTTGACCACCCCCATCCGGGTTCGTCGACAATTCACCAGCGTTTTCCTCTTATCGTCAACTTCTCTTTTAGACCAAGCATCGTCACCTCCGTTTTCAATGCTCGTTCAATTTCAGCCCTAGTACGCGTCTTTGCAAAAATTTGGCCCATCGTACCTCTACTCTTTTGCCTCTTTTCTTCAAGAGCGAGAAGGATCTCAATTACCAATTATGGCGTGCTTAAAAACGTTGTCGTCACTTCCCTTCAATGCGCCAGTCGCCACCATTGGGAGCACTGGTAGCTGGTGAGCTTGTAGTCTACTCTAAAGCCCAGTCTGCGACAGGCTTGCAGGCATCCTTCCCCTTTCCTGTCGCAGCACCTTTGCCGCTGTCCATGTTACAGTCGTTTTTCCCTTTGCTTGCCATTCTCTCCCTTTATCTTTCTACTCTTGGGTCCAGGGTCAATGACAGCGGAGTCAATGCTGGAATACCTTGATGGGTGGGTTCTATATCGCTACTATTATGGCAGGGCATTCAACTGAAAAGAGAGGTTGACCAAACCAAACGCAAACCGTCCTGTCGCGGTCTTGCTAGTATGGGCAGCCCCGTTTCAACAACGTCAGCAGTGGATATGGGCACTTTCAAAGCGACAAGTGTAGATCTGCCCCTCTCCACAGTAGGGCCAATCAAGTTACAGCCAAGCGATACACGAAGATGGTAACAAAGTAGCTCCGTAAACACGATTCGTTGACCAAAGGCTGCCTACCTGAGAGCTAGTCCCTGGGCGGCTAAATGCATGGCTGCAGCCTCCAGTCGACCCTCCATTGGTCTTCCCTTTCAGACTACTCGATCTGTCTGCGGTGTGTGTCTTGTAGCACTTCGGTCGGACGAAGCTCCTCCAGCACTGGACAAAATGTTGTGTCACGCAAGCGAACAGACAATACTGCTTCCTTGCAATTGGACGAGTTGAGGTGCAGAGAAGAGTAGTAGACGCGTAGACAGTTCAGACACAACCCGCAACCGCCAAGCTAAATGGCATGTCAATTTTTACGCAACTAACTTTGGTAAGAGGAGCTGAGTGCGGCGATAATGGGGAAAGTGGACCTTGCGGTGGTGAAGGCCAGACCAGTACCGACTGTTGAAGTACTCGGCCTCGAAGCTCACTCACGCAGAAAAACACGAGTAGGAAGATGATATACTGTAGAAGGAAGACTCCATTCCATGGTGTACAAGTATCGGTCCAAGTGGGTAGTAGCCGTCCTCATCACCCTAGACGATCGTCACAGCGCCCTTCTTCTTCTTCTTCTTCTTCTTCTTCTTCTTCTTCTTCTTCTTTCGTGACAGTCGTCACGGCATCCTTATCTGACCTCTCTCCACCGCTGCTGCCGTCTGGTTGCAGCTTTACTGACCTCGCTGAGCCTTGGGTTGGTTCTGAATGCTTGACGCCTCAAGACAGTTGAAAATCCATGACCTCAGAGAAACTCGGGATGTGATGCGCGATGAGAACCAGGTGGAGATTCACATAAAAAGATTATGAGGTTCAGAGTGACCTTTGAACAGGGCATTCTCAGAGACCCGTGTACATATCGAGTATACCAAGTAAAGGTTGTTGCTGAGAGAAACTGGAGAGGTGGGGACGTCTGAAACTTTTATACGCGGCGCTTGGCTCCAATTTACTTGTCATTTGCGCATCTGGAAAGGCCTAGATGTACAAGCTATTATCAGGGTGCTCTGAAGTCAGATTGGGGGCAAATCATTGCCTTGTGAAATATAGGGATTGGAGGCAAGGGGGCTTGGGCTGTAGTATTGGACATGTCACGATCAGCTGAAAGTGGTCGTTTTGTTCGCGCCGGAGAAAAACGTGGAAGATTCTTCAATCTACTTGAATTGTTCGCATACAGGCCAGTCAACCAACATCGAAGAGAAATGTCGTTATTCTCTCAAAATCTCTGAAAAAGCAATCCAACAAGGCCAACTTGAAAATCAAGCAAGAGCACTGCGGCCAGTCAGTCGGCAATCGACTACATAGAGCTCGGCTTTGCTGTGGGAGTACTCACCCCATGGGATCCCATAGGTCCAACACTTTGGGCTCCTGCTTCAAAACATCACGTACCTCCTTGGAAACCACGCTAGGGTCGACAACGGCCTGATAGACAAACTCGTCCATCCACCTATCGCTCATGACGAAGTAGCCCTTGTCTCCCGCGGTCTCGTCCCAGCTATTCTCGACGCGCCAGCGGACCGGCTTGCCTGTAGTCTCGTCGAGATGCACGGCCGTGAGCACCATGGCGTGAGTCATGGCGCTTTCGCCGGTCATGAGCCGCTCCGTCTTGCTAAGAGATAGCTTCGTGTTGAATGCCAGCTCGTAGTCGAAGAGATCCGTGTCCATGATACCCTTTGAAGTGTCGGAGTACTTGCCGACGTCGCAGCCGAAGAAGACGGGTGTGCCGCGCTTGAGCGTCTCGATGACGGCATTCTTGATTGTCACGTTGTCCACATTCACATAGGTCACGGAGCGGCCGCCCCATACATTTCCGAGGCGGTTCACGGTCAGCAATGTGTTGTAAGGGTTCCTTGGATCATTGACGAGACTGAAAAGACGGTTCACATCGGTACCGCCGCATGCCTTGACTACGCGAGATTCTGAGAGTTGCTTGGCAAATTCAGTGGGTCGTTGCTTGATGTGGTGGTATGCACCATCTTTGTCGTAGAATTTCCAGTCAAACTCGGTCGTGGGAGAGGGTGGAGGTCCCAGCATCAGCGTGAGAATCAGGTGAATCTCCTGTACCATCTTTTCTTTAACAGTACCAAGTGAAGCGCGAGAACTGAGAGAAGCAGAGGAGGCGAGTTTCCGAAGACGTAGAGCATACTCTCGGAGCTTGGTTGTGATGAGGCGGTCCATTAGGGAAGAGTCCATGGCATTCCAGGAGTCGGGGTAGAGCGTTTGCGGGACCTGCGAGTGAAATCAACCCCAACCACTCCTCAAAAACCAAGAAGAGGGACGAGATGAATCGGTGATGTGACCGACTTGTGCACTGCCGCTTGGTCGCAGTGGCATTCATCTTTAGTCGTCCATTCAGTATGAAATTACTTACCAGACCGTACTTCTCTACCAAGTTGGCCGCCATATCCCATTGCCCGCCGTCACCAACGGGGCTTGCGAGGAGGGTTTGCACCATCCTACCGTCTAGAGGCTCTTCGACTGTCTGTAGAATATTCTCCAAGAAGTAGTTGGCCTTCTCTATCTTGTCCCAATAAAACAGGTATGCCTGGCTCAACTCGAATTTTTCCAGGTTGTACTTTTTCATAATAGGGACACGAAAAACGTTTGTAGATGCAAAAATCCAGCAGCGGCCGGAGCGACGCTGGTTTGTGACGGGGTTGCCCTCGACTGGAATCTTGACGTTGAAGACCTGAGTATCCGCGACGACCGTTGAGCGCCGCTCGAGGATCGAGTTCGTGTTGTTTGCCGTGAAGGCGTTCAAAGCCATCAAATTCTGCTCTCCCGATCAGTTTGATTTGGTCCAGCCTGGAGTGATGGTGGAGTACCTTGTCGTCTTTCAAAACCTCCCTCTCCCACTGCTGGGTCTTGTCGACGGAGAGGGTCTGCTGGTGTTCCGACAACTTGTAGGTCGGAGCTAGCGGTTCCCTGTCAGCATCGTTGTTTACCCTGCTGCAGCTTCTACAAAACTTACGAGGCCCATTCTCGATGTACACGTAGTCCTTTTCGGCGATATCGCGCTCGCTGCGAAGCTCCAAGGCACGGAGGGCCTCAGTCAGCTTCTCTTGAGCACGGGCCTCAGGATGCTGCTTCGATTGCGCGATACCCATGTTGAGAGCGATGGAGTGGAATGGGGATCAAGTCGATGAAAGACGCAAAGGGGCGAACGGTGGTTGAGGCACTTAGATGTCTCGAGGTCAAGAGATCGATGAGGAGTGGAGAGCGGACTCGTGATGGTCGGCATGCCACTGTACCACCTACCTTGATGGCTCGAGATAGGCTTATCACGGGTGTCCCCACCCCACCAATTACCCTGTCTCACTTCCAAGCCGTTCCTTTGTCTCTCCGCAATCACAACTCGCCAGCCGTTCCTGCTCTGCTCTGCACGTCACTTACTGGCGAGAAATGATGTCCACTCTGTGCACCTCTGGATACCGAACACCCGTTCAACTATGTGCCAACAGTTTCAAGAGCAGAGCGCCTTTCGACTATCTTTTGCCAGGTCCACAATTCTCGGGTACAAACACGAAGGCTATATCTGTACTTCAAGAGCTTCGCTCGAGGTCGTTTTCCAAAACTTTGATTTGTGGCATATAGAATAAAGTTTCCTAAGCCACTAAATCGCATATCCCCACGCGCATATTTGCCATCTTTCCAACTCTACAGACGTCCCACTGATAAGATATCCCCATGAAGCGTCCACTTTAGCGTCCCAGTACGATGCTGCTTTTGATCTCTTAGAGAAAAAGCGCAGCTATGGCGATAGCCATGAAAACACCACCGCCGACGGCTGTATTTTTTGAAGCCGATCCTTGATAAGGTGAAGCAACAGGCGTTGCGGTAGAAGCAATATACCCGGAACTGGCTGCACCGCCTGTGCCAGCATTCGACGATGCGCCTGTACTTAGTACCATTCCACCCGGAGTCATCGTTACGGTTCCGTTCGACTTGACGACGTGGAGAGTTGCGCATGGTGTTGTCGGACCAGCGGGATCGGCGCGAGAGACCATGTCATTCCCCGCGGTCTTGTTGGCGAGGCATGGTGTGATGGTCAAGGTTGTGGAAACGCTCGCTCTTTGCCAGGTAAGTATTTGTCTGCGGCACATAGGTCAAAGGCATGGGAGTCACTACTCACTGCGCATACGATTGTGCAACAACCGCGACTATAGTTGCGATCGCCAGGACAAACTTCATGATGGAGTTCTTGGGAAGAGTTGCTTTTTGATTTGGGAAAAGTCACACCTTGTGCATAGGGAAAGATTTGAGTCTGTTCATGAAGGAAAGCCAAACATATATTGAGGTCTCACCACTGCCGCATCAGGCTTTCAACCGATGAAAAAAAATTCAAACAGGCCACTTGAAAATGATCGGCCTACATTGGCAGACCTGCGAAATTCTGTTCCCAGCTTTTCCAGCAACTTCAGGTTATGTTTCGGGACGTGAAAGGCCCAAAACCTCACGAGAAACGTTTCCGTCTCTTGGCAGAGTGGAATGTTGACGCTTCCGTTGGAGCATTCCTCAACCTGCTTTTGGATTGGCCGAGCTCACGTCGGATCGACTACCGAGACAGTCTCGAGCTCTCACCCTATGTACTTGGATGAAGATCTTACATAAGATTATTTGAAAGGACGCCAGGTCAAGGCGTTTGATTGTATGCATCTGGCGGCTCTTGTGTCGCTTGCAATGGAGGGACAAAGGGAAATGAAGAATCCACAGTCATCAAAATCTGACGCGAAGAGCTACTACCAGCTGTTTGCTTTCAACGTAAACAAATGGCTCAACGTTTTCTTTCATCGTATGCTACCGGAGTATCGCGGTGAACCCGTGACAATCGGTTGTGTGGTAGTGACTTTGCGCCGTCACTTGGGGACTGATGTCACAGCTTGTACCAGAAACAGAAGCTGCAAGCGGTAATTGTTCTTAGAGTCAGGGCAAGTACATTGCTATATCCAACGTTCAAAAGCAATCCCATTTCTCTATTTACGGTTGGATGACAAGACTCCTCCTTCCATTCCGAAAAGCCTGTAGAGTTACACTTTTGAAAGTCTTTTACTTCTAAGATTCAACATGAAGCCTTCTACTGTCGTTGCAATTGCCTCAATTGGCCTTGTACACGCCACTCCCATCGCCAAACGCCAGGAGTCTGGGCTCACTGATGCCGACATCCTCAACTATGCCCTTACCCTTGAGCACCTAGAAGCGTCCTTCTACAAGAAGGGCCTCGCCAATTTCACTGAAGAGCAGTTTGCGGCCGCTGGTTACGACTCAAAGTTTTACAGTAACTTGGCCACTATCGCTGCAGACGAGGCCGAACATGTCGAGTTTCTCACGACTGCACTCAGCGCTGCAGGTGCCACTCCCGTCAAGGAGTGTACCTATGCATTTGGCGTGACGGATGTTAAGAGCTTCCTCGCTACAGCTTCTTTACTTGAAGGTATTTCGGTCAAAAGTCGAAGAAGACGACAGCAGCTGAAATTTCTCCAGGCGTTGGTGTCTCCGCTTACCTCGGTGTTGCCGCCGATATCATGTCCAAAGCTTACCTCACGGCCGCCGGATCCATCCTGACCGTCGAAGCGCGTCATTCGGCCTACCTGCGCGCAGCCCAAAGACCAGCTCAAGTCCCTTTCGCTCAGCCCTTTGACAACCCCCTCAAGGTTCGCTCGGTCTACACGCTTGCCTCCCCCTTCATCATCTCCTGCCCTGCAGAAAACCATACGCGTACTTTCGCGCCGTTCCCCACCCTCAAAGTTGCATCGATTGACGGCGCCGCTCTGACCACCGGCTCCGTCCTCGAATTGACGACGCCGGGCGCGGATGTGGTCGCGTTAGGCAATGCGACGGTGTACGCGGCGTTCATCACGGTCACCGGACCGGTTTCCGTCGTTGCGCAGAGGTCCAAGACGGGATTCACGGCTACGGTTCCGGCGGATGTCAAGGGCCAGAGCTACCTGGTGTTGACTGGGTGTCCCGACAGCGTTAGCGACGACACGATTGTGGCCGGACCCGCCGCGCTCGAGATTTCATAGGACTTGGACTTTGAGGATCGGCATGTCACAGTATTTGGTGTTTCTGAAATGGAACACAGCCAGCTAAATGGTTGAGATAATGTTTTATGTGCTAGAGTTTGGCAGGCGGGGCCTGGCAACACGTGGTCGTTCTAGTGTCTGTAGCTAACAGAAAGGCCGCGAATCAATCGTGGAGCGGACGCACCGCCTCGAAACGTGCGGAAACTATCAAAAGTCAAGTTTAACCAAATGTTCAATATGACGAATGATTGATTGATTCACTTATTGAAGCCGACGTATTTAGTGCAGAGGAGTGTTGTAATTGTTAAATCCAGGGTCCCAGCCATAGATCGCTTCTGGGGGGTAGGGCTGAGTAGACTTTATCAGTATATGCCTATCCTATAGCCGGTTCAATTGGTCTCGTAGATGCTCCTTTGGGGAGACATTAGTGTGGGTTTGCAGGACTGCCTCTCGTTTGCTTCTTGTTTAGTCTAGTGGGTGCGACAGCTAGCCTATTTACGGCACTTTGCCTAGATAACCTCTTGGTCATTCTTTTTGTTGTGCGCGTCTTTGAGGGCGAGGATATCCAGGTAGAGGCGCAGTGAGGGAACTGAACATGTTTGAGGACCCTATTGTTTGTTGAATTGTAGGCCCTGGTAACAGCACGAAGGCAGGTATCTTTTACACACTACAGTGATAGTTATAGGCCCTTGGACATCTTTCCTTTCGTAGAGGTAGCTTCTGGGGTGTGCTACACCGTAGAGCCATAGGTAAGGACAGGCCTCACCGCCGCCATGTTTACCTTTCTTGCTTTAGAAATGAGGCTCCCAAAGTACTAGTAGTCGTAATATTAAGATCTGAGAGCTGCTTAATAGCTTTTGCCTTAGTGTACATATCGGAGCTTTCCGTCACTCCTGTCGTCATTCTCTTGCTGAGTCTGTCTCCACTCCTTTTGCCACTTTCCTTGTTGTCAGTAGAGTGTCATTCTATAAATCACTTCAGACGTCAGAGGACGCCAGTAGCTACCTATATAGCCGGCTACTGAGCTCGTCGTTGAGTTCGTCAGTCTGAATACAAGATTAATCACTCCCTCTGCTCAACAGTACTGGATCTGGGCCCCCATTTGAGTTTAGGGTCAAGGAGGACTCCTGAAACGCGGCAATTAGCGTCGGGTTTGGTGATGTTACCCTGGATGTTGATATTTGCAATAGGGTCGACCCTGTGATGCCTAGAGAAGTGGATGAGGCTGTACTTGTCGGAGGCAAAGATAGCTCCATACCACATCGTGCCAGGGAAGGTTGTGTAGTATACAGGGTGATTTTTAGTAAAGTGGAGTGTTTTGTGGGTGGTAATCCATGGTTCTTGGATCGCGAAAATGTGGTGTTACTTTGGCCTGGCCTCCTGGAGGAGGAGGGGGAGAACTTTCGTGCGGCTGTGGTAGGTGTTGAGCTACCTGACCTATCAAGTGCTTCTTTTGCTTATTGGTCGGTGAAAAGGACGCGCAGGTTTCCGCTTGGTAGTTTCTGCGTTGCTGCAATTTTGGCAACTTGGGGTGCTTTTCAGCGATCCTTTGTAGTGATTGTAATATTTGACCATTACTACTTTCGACAACGTGGGCTTTCCCGTCGCCGGGCTCCATACAAACAATTGTAGAGTGGATTTATGAGACAGGGGGCGCAGTAGATCTGGCTACATTCGCGTAGGTCATCTTGGGCTGTGTGGTTGGGATGCAGTCGATCTTCGCCGAGAGCCGGCGGATTCGTTGTCCTTGGTCATATTTGACAAGGTGGAGCGAGAACAGGCGGCGGAGGTGTTGCTAACCCCCTACAAAGGCAGGGAATTGATCCTGGACGACTTTAGTGTATTCCTCTATAGGCTTTCTGAGGTCATCCTGTGTTGAGGGTATCCTTTTGGCCATTGGCCGCTGTTGTTAGGATGGGGGCGCCCGGGCGCAGGTTTTCTGCGCGGGGGAGCGCAAGGATGAGACGATAGGAGGGGCGCGTGCGCGAGGCAGCTCTGGGGGGGTTTAAAGTGGTACATTCCGTGTTCGAGGTGTCCGTTTCTGCAGTTATGTTGCAGTGATGTGTATGCTATTAGTAAAGTCTGTGTGATGATGATGATGATGATGATGATGATGATGATGCAGCAGGCAGTTTCTTCGATACGACGTTCGAGATTGCTTTCGGTCCATGCCTCAGTCTTCTTTTTGTCTAGATGTAGCGCTCTGATTGATGCAGTTTGGCCTGCTGGCTGGTGCGACTGCCAAAAGCATGCATAGGTGGAATCCTGCCCGTTGCAAACGCCAACGGCTCGTGTTACGGAGTAAAGAACATGTTTCGTTTGTCTGCCGCATATTCTTGGTTTGCTTGCCTGAATGTCCTGAGAACGTGGATTGTGAAGATCAAAGAGATGGATTACCTAGATCTTGGGCATTGCAGGTAAGGTGTAAGCGGACCGTGCACATTAGACGCAAACCCGACTTACCATTTTAGGGGCTGCCTAGCAGGGGTTTCTCTCCAACGCTCGCCTCTCAGGACCCAAAGACTTTTCGAACATCGAAATAAAGTCCTAGCATGTCGTCAATCGTGGAACAGTAAAGGTCCTCTGTTCATCTTGTTGTTTTGAGCCCGTCCTTGACATCATCTTCTGTTGGTTCCACAGGGCGGTCCAGCATCGAGCCCCTCATTGCTTATCCTCACGGCTCCACAAACCTTATTTACACCTCAATTTCTTCCTCTCTCCCCAAATCATCACACGAAGGATGACTCGCCATCCAAAATATCGTATCAGCAACAGTTAAGGTCATGGAGATTCGCGAACAGGTCCAGGCGCCACAAAACAGCTAGCGCAGGGACTAGCGCTGCGCCCCGGGCCGCGTTGGTGACGACATCGTCGTTATCGCTGCTCGTTGCTTACAGGTAATTCCACTTCAACCACAAGTCTTGCGTACCTACAATCGTCTCTCCTTGGAACTACGAGCGTCACATAGAGCAAAACAAGCGGTAGCGGATTGACCAGAAAGATACACGCCCTTACACAGGCTGTTGTCAAACGCCGCAGGACCAGGCCAAAAGAGCAAGGGCGACACGGATTTGGAGAAGACAAGTTACACGTCCCTGAAATTCGACAGCCGCCAGGATGGTTTGGAAACAGCTTGAGCCGACGGCTTCGCATCTCACCTACATTGTCCTCTCCTCATTCCTCATCATCTATGCGCTCTTCTCTCTCTTCATCCGCAACAGACTGCATCTCTCCGAGCCTCCTCTCGCGACTCTTTTCGGCGTCGTCTTCGGCCCTCGGGGCGCTGGTGTCCTTCGCCCCGAATCCTGGGGTCTCGACGACATCTTTATGCAAGAATTCACCAGAATAATCCTCGGGATTCAGGTCTTCGCTGTCGGAATCGAGCTGCCAGCCCACTACCTCGCCGGCCACTGGAAGAATGTGCTCATGATGCTCGGCCCCGTCATGACTTTTGGATGGCTGGTATGTGCAGGGTTGATTTACGGCATCCTACGCATCGACCTTGCGACGTCGTTGGTTATTGCCGCTTGCTTGACGCCAACGGATCCGGTGCTTGCAGCTTCGGTTCTCTCCAACTCGCAGTTTTCGACTCGAATCCCTCGACGCATCCGACATTTACTGTCTGCTGAGAGCGGCTGCAATGATGGCGTATCGTTCCCCTTCATCTACATCGGGCTGTTCCTGATGACAGAGAAGACGTTCGGTGGCATCCTCGAAAAATGGTTCCTTATCACCGTTCTCTGGCAATGTGTCTTGGGAAGCATCATTGGCCTCACAATTGGCCACACCGCCAACGCCGTATTGCGCTTCGTGCATGGTCGGCGTATGATCGGGCGTGCCTCATACCTTGTATTCTACCTCCTTCTGGCTGTCTTCTGCATCGGTGTGGCCAGCACGCTTGGCGTCGACGACTTCCTGGTCACCTTTGCGGCCGGCATCGGCTTTGCCCACGACGGTTGGTTCCGCAGCAAAATCGCCGAGACACGCTTGCCCATGATCATAGACCTGCTGCTCAACAGCACCATGTTTGTCTACTTTGGCGCGTCCATCCCGTGGCATTTGTTCAACAAGACAACGCCCGCTCATTCGCTGAATCCGGGTGTTCTCCTCGGTCTACTGGCTTGTATCCTACTCCTCCGACGCATACCCATCGTCCTCATACTTAGTCCCTTCATCTCTGATATTCGTACCTACCGGGAGGCTCTTTTTGCCGGCCACTTCGGCCCCATGGGCGTGGCCGCACTCTTCCTCGCTATTGTGGCGCGTGCGAACCTAGAGACCGGCGGAGCTGAGCCGCTGCCACATCCGCCTGGCCATGGCGAGGAACCGCACCCTGTTCCTCCAGAATCCAAGAGAGCGATTGATATCATTTGGCCTGTCGTTTGCTTTATCGTTCTTGGGAGCGTCATGGTGCATGGGTTGAGCACGCTGGTGATTAGTGTCAGTAGCCATTTCGCGAGGAAGGAAGGCGAGCGGGCGCCGTTGATCGGCGCGGAGACGGGTCGCTTTGAGGGCCTTGTGAGTGATGAGAGTGAGGATGATTTAGAAGAAGCGGAGCGGTAAGAGTGTGCAGTTGGGCAGTTGCCGCGACTGGCCTTCGTCGGTTTGGAGGGTTGATCGTTCGCGCATGTCAGTCTTGCTTTTCCGACAAGCAGTTCCGATACCGCGACCAGCAGAATAAGACAGAAATTTGGGCGACTACTTTACTCATTCGTAATCTGGAGCACGACCAGAGTCTTCCAAGTCTTTCATCAATTAGATTGCTATGTGCTTTATCTCCTGGGACGACCTCGACCGGTGGAAGTCTTTGGTATGTTCCCAAAGCTTGGTCACAGATTCTGTCTCACAAGCAGCTTTGATAAGTCGATGTCAATTACTCGAATTTTCCGCTATACGCGACGTGTCTCTGACGAGTCTCCTTGTGGCAGCTGCCAGAATGATCAGCCACAATGATCAGTCAGAAGATTGCCACGAAAGCATCTGGGGAGCTCCAAAACTTGGAAGATGGAGACTTCTCAGCCTCACCAAGCATACAACTGCGAGATTCCATGTACTGACCCGGTCGTGTGGCAGGGAATGCAGTCATTCGCACTTCTGAGCCAAAGAAAGTTTGTAGTGTCGATGGGAAGCTGGCAGCGCTCGGACCAAGCGGAGTGCAAGGTGAACTTGTCCTGGAGGCGCAGGCCAGCAGGATCAGGATACTCATTGCCATTCGATACAGCAATTCTTTATCGCATGTCGTGTGTACTGTCGACAGCACACATGTCAACATTTGACCTCAATTTAGTCGACGGTTATTGGCTGATTGGCATTCAGCAGATGGTGACCAGCTCGCGCCGAATCGGAGCGCGTTGGACACATGAGTAGCATGGTGACTGGAGCGTGCCCGGATGATGGTCATTCGGCATTGCTTTCGCAGTCGAATGGCATCTACAAAAGCTTCTCTCAGGACCCTCCGCTCGACCTTTTCTCTCTATCGGGTTCCAAGAGCAAACGTTTGTCTCCAATGTCCACTCCCAACCAACCTACCACCTCCACACTTCAGACTTTTCATCTTCTCCCGACACCAAGCATCTCGCCTTCTTCCAATTCAAGTCTTCGTCAAGCTCCTCCTGAGGTATTCGCTGGCTCACAGAACATGTCCGTGTCAGAGGCTCGCGACATTCGGGCTCGCATGAGTGTCAGTCGGATCATCATGGACGACCAAGATAAACCCGCATACTCTTTTAACAAAGAAGCCTACCGAAAAGCTCCCGAGCCACAGTCAAGCGCTCCACGCAAATTTGTCGGCAGCGATGTCTCTCGGCCAAACGTGCTTCGGGAAGCAGCGCAGGCGCTCCTCTACCTCGCCCAAGATCAACGCAATGACGAGAACCATGAGATGAACACGCAAGTGGCCGCGCCTTCCCAGATGCTTTCGCCACCTGCAGCCTTACCACCCATGGTACACGCCCGTGCGCAAGGCGTAACAACCAGCAGCGGATTCGTCGCTATTCATGGAAATGTCGCTAGAGGTAGGAACAAGGCCAAGTCAAAGGGCATCAGAAAAGTCAAGGCCAAACCCAAGAAGAAGAAGCCCAAGAACGATATCACGGCGGGAAATCCAGAGGCACGCGAGTTTACCTGCGTCTTTGGCAACCCCTGTATGCTGGGCCAGTACACTTCGGAGCTCTCGCGTAAGATGGTATCCGATTACTTTGGGCGCAACAAGAAAGCGACGGCGGTGATTGAGGGCCGCTGGATCATGTCCTGTCGCAAGCACTACCAGCGCCACTCGTACCAGGAGAGCTGGCCCTCAAACAAGGCCGACATCATCCGCCAGCAGCTCGAGCGCATCGAGGACATCGAGCCCTGCATGGACTGGCAGATCAAACTCAAGAACAGCGAGGAGAAGCGCCTCACACAATATCTCAAGAGCTGCTCCAATAGTGGTGCATCGCCCAATTGGACCTCGCCGGTCACGACGGGCATTCCTGATGACAAGAAGCAGTCGTCGCTTGCCGTGCTGCACGTTTTGTCGCGCTTTTGTGGCTCGCGCAAGACCAAGCAGGATTGCGACGACATCATCACGGCAGCCAAGGCGGCGCTCGATTCTGGTCGTGCTATGCATTTTCCTCTATTCGAGATGGTTCCGCAGTTCAGCAGCCTGACCAAGAGGAAGAGGGTCACGAACTCTTTCACTGGCAGCGAGGCTTCTTCTCGCATTGACTTTTTGCACGAGGGCGGACCACGCAAGAAGTCCAAATGGTCAGAGGAGGGCGACAGCTACGAAGTGATGGAAGTAGTTGAAGATGATAGCCAGGACGAAGACTTTGTCGTGGAGGATGTGGAGAGCGACTCGGAGGGCTCCTGATTCTGATACGCAGTCTGCCGGTGTGTCCGATTTGATTTACACGATATTAAGGAGCATGTGGAATGTATTATTCGGGGCTCATTTTGCCGCTTCTGAGACTGTGAGCTGAGGAGGTACCCCCAATAGTTGCTGGTGGTTTTACTGATCTTGCCAGCCCTTTGCACTTATGACTCGGGCAATAATGGCAAATTGTCTAGGCGAAATGGATATGTAAAAGTTGAGTTCTGGTATCGCCGAAGTGTATGCTACTGCGATCTGATTGATGGACAATTGCTGGATCCTCAAGGACGAAAACTCCCATTACCAGTGTTGTACACGAGCTAAGAGTGACGTTGGAACATTCAAGCCTCGATCCCTGTCTCTCCACGCACGCGGACCCTGGAATTGTCGATCGCCTCGGCAAGGCGGGAACCCCAGACGTCAGTGGGGTTTCTTCTCCGCATCATTGCTCGCATGCCCGCCTTCTCGGCTCCCTGGCCTCTCTTTTCAATGTCGCCCACTTGCTGAAGTACCCGCACATTTCCTATGCTATCACTACCTTGGTCGGCACCAGTCAGATCAGAGCCCCCACAGCAGGACCACCCCGCAAACGGATGCCTCGTCCACTACTCCAACCCCACCATCAATCGACGCTCCTCCCTCCGCCGCAACCATGTATATACCGGCGGACCCAGTCCTCATAACTTTGGTAGCGACGCTGCTGCCGCTGCTCGGCATCCTCATCTACCTCACCCACACGCTGACGGCGAACCAACGCGCCCACCTCGAGCGTTTGTCGACCGCGACGACGGCTCTCAACAACGTCCGCGAAACTCTAGCCCAGCAGACGTCACCGGCAGCCAGCGCCCTGGTCGATGCCGTTAAGGACCTCCACGCCACCCTCGCCGACCATGCCTCCAGCTTAATGTACGCCGCGGTGCTGCAGCGCGAGGTCGCCGACGAGCTCAAACGGTACCGCCAAACTGGCACTCCAGCAGCGACAGCAGCGATGCAACCCGACAGCCCGCTCCTACACCGGCACCACGCGCCATACCCGTCTTTTTCGCGCAGCAGCTTCGCTCCCTCGACGCGCGGCGCAGGCGACGACGCCGCCACGGACATCGACCTCTACCGCCGCAAAGTCGAGGCGCTCGAGGGTCTGCGCAAGGTGCTGGAGAACAACCAGAGTCTTCAAGAGATGCGGCCGGGTGAGGACGAGGTGCTGTACCGGAAGCGGGTCGACGCGCTGGAGGGGCTGTGGAAGGTGTTGGAGAGCCAGCTTGGCATATCTGGTGCTGGTGGTGTTGGCGGTCGTGGTGAAGACGCGGTCGGACCGCCCACAGTGAAGAAGCGCGGTGTAAAGAGAGTCACGAGAGCTAGGGGCTCAGTGAGCGAGGTTGGCAGTCGGCGCAGCGAGGAGACGCTAGCGGAGAGCTTGATGGACGTGTAGTTTCGGACCGGAGGGAGTCATGAGAGCCATGGGTTACTGGCGAAGAGCAGAGGAAGTCTGCGCATGGATTTTGGAATCAGAGGGGGCTACAAGAGTGAAGAGACGCCTGCGAAGAGCTCGACAGACGTACGGTGATAGTGCAGGCGTGACTGCGGGAAAAAGACATTGTGTTGCAAGCCGAAAGTTGGTTCTGGTGTTTGGTGAGTCGGAAGCATCGTCTCAAACGTACAGAGCGGCGTATTTGCCGCGCATGTGCAGAAATAAAGTTGCAATTGCTCACTAAGGAATTGAATTCGCGCTCGCAGAGTTGCCTAGTTGGGAGCCAAGCCAAAAGCAAAAATAACGGGCGTCGACCTCTTGTGGGATTCAACCTCGTTTCCTGGTCAGGTGTGCGATTGCCCAGGTCACATCTCATCAGCTATCACCCAGGCCTATACTAATCCACGGAGTTTGAAAAATATATAGTAGAAAACTGTCGGCCCTAGCGTGGCAATCTCACACCACTTCCACTTTAAACCATCGCACAGCGTCATCTTATGCTCTGAAGTCTGATCATTGTGTACTGGTCGTAAGACTATTGCACAGCTCTCACGTTGTTCCAGCATAATCAGGCACCTCTATTGTGAATCTGCTCGGGCGGAGGATCAGGTATATAAGCATTTCCATAGCGACAGTTCAATGGAATGAGCGTTCAATCATCCCCCTCCCCTCATACTCACCTGATAAAAACGTATTCTACACCTGAAGTGAGGGAAAGGGGAAGAAAACAAGGATGGCTGATGTCTCGCTAGAGTTTGATATGAGTTGGGCACCCAAACCCTTTAATGCGTTGAGAATCCCTCTTATTTTATTAAGCCCTGCTTCTCCCAATAACTTCACCATTTCTGCTTGCAGCGCCTAAAGTTGCAGCCCGAGACTTTGGCGCAGACTAACACTCGGGTTGATCAGTAGAAGCAAAGATTTCAGTGTTGCAGACCCAATCTAAATCGCTTTGCATACGACCACGCCTAGTGCGCATGCTTGAGTATTAAACTAACACCTATATTAACCACCGCACTTAGGAAATGTATGCCACTCCGTGGTGTTACATCTGTCGAATATTACTTTCACAAAAGCGCCACGATGACGGTTAGGTTGAGGCCAAGAGCAATTCAATGGGGCGAAGTGGAGACGAGGGTGTAACAGCAGAAGACGAGACATACACCGCGGAGTGATTGGAGAGACCTACAAAGTTCGAATCATGAAATGTACACATAGGGAGTATTCAAGCATCTTTTTCACATTAGACTAGAGATCATCCAGATCACCGTTAGCGAGTCACATGGAGCAGTCGTATTCGTGTAAGTTTTTTTTTTTCTTTTTTTGCCAAACGAGCGACACTCCTTCTGATAGGCCATGCTGGAAGCTTGCCAGAACACTCTCAAAATGAGTCCAAGAGCATTTTCATATACGTCTTTCTTTCTCGTTTCAACGACCTTCTTTCCCCTTCTTACACTTGCACAACAAGATCACGTTTCTTCCCTTCTCTATTGCTTATATGCCACTGGGTCCTTTTGCACACGAACAGTGGCAGAAGAACAGTACCCCACTATTCCACA
>JAIFKG010001436.1:0-28571 GCA_020351975.1 Phyllosticta ampelicida
CCACTTGTGGGCTGTGTGTGTAGGTGTTGTGTGTGGGGGGGGGAAAGGGGGGGTTTGCCTGCCCCGGACTCTCACGGCTGAGCGGAGACCATTCGGTCGTTTCTCTGGTTTGACGGCCTTTACCCCAACCCCTTTTTCCTTTGTTCTTACCGTGTTCTGGCTCGTAGGGATTGCTGTGATGAGATGGAAAAGTGCATCGCAAGGCCACGAGAAACACCAAGAAGCCAGAACTGGCAGACCGTCGACCCTTCTTCGCTTCAACGAGATGAGAGGGGCAGCGCCACGCGCTTGTTCCAGCGTCAGCAACTCATCAACAGCGGCATATCAGCTGGAGTGCAACAGCCGGTCCGGATCGGTGTTGAGGCTTGCGAGGAAAGCGAGTATGGCGACGGAAGGGGCAAGCTTAGCGGTGACTTGGCGGTTTGCTTTAGCGTTTGGCCCAAATGCGCCTTAGGAAGTGTGATTGATGAACGGTCCGGATGAAAGCGTCGTCGCCGCGTCAGAATGGAGAAAATGGGGAAAGGAGTTTTGGCCGCGCTGGAGCTGCGAGACCTCTGCACCGTTAATCGCGCTTGGCCACTTCGGCGGCCGCGGCGCTGCGTCGGTGCGAAGCGTCTCGCGCTTGTGTCTGATCTGATATGGCAGTAGTTTTGAGGGCACCGTACCTGGACACTTAGATCTGATGAAAGGAGAAGGCAGAAGGTTGAGATGAAGACTTCCGGGCCGCTTGCTTGGTGCAGATGTTGAGGAATCAGATTGCTGTCTGCATGGGAACCCTGGGTGCATTGCAGTTGAAAGGGGCGAATGGAGCCATGTTTCCATCATCAGCCTCATTCCACTGCTGTTCCGAGCACGACGGCCATCACAACTGCACCCTCTCACGGCCGGCAAGCACTCCGGATCAGCCTGAGACATAGCCAGCGCCTCGACAGAGCTTCCAACAACGGTAACCAATGGTGAGGAGGCCTCAGCAGCGTCGTGGCAGCTGACGGTACTGGTGTCGTTTTATCGCCAATTCACTTGTGGCCTTTTGGCCGGAGGATATGATATGCAGGGTCTGGCAGTCTAGCTCATTATATGGCACGGGCTTGTCTGGATGGACCCTGGCACCGCTGCTAAGTCTATGGTCAGCGTCGCACGCTTACCTTGCCCAGGCGCAGACAAGTCTCAGCCTAACCCATCCGTTCACACCGTCTCCTGCTGCCCGAGTTCGGAAACAACACGGCGGGTCTATTCTTAATATGCCGGGCACCAGGCACATAAATACTCACGGCCTCTACGCCGAACCGGTGTCAGGTTGCTGAGCCCAACTTCTCTAACTCTAGCATGTGTTTGCAATTGATCGAATTTTAGTCTTCTTCTATATCCTCATTCATTCCACCCTCGTCCTGGCTTGCCTGCGCTGCGTCTGCTGCTAGCACCCGTTATCTACGCCCACTACCATTCTATCATCCTCCGCATCAGCTGTGATACGGATCCGGCAGGGCGTTTTCAGCCGAGCTATCCGTTTTGTTTGGCTGAGCAGCACGCACGAGGAGTATCTCCGCAGCCGCACAAAGGAAGGGAACAGCCCTCGAGCCCTCCTTTTCGACCAGGGCCGGACCACTCCAGCTCGGGCTAGATCATCGGCGCCAACCCATCCCCCAGAGTCCAACGTGGCAAGGCAGATATAATCTGTATATAAAAATATATATGCACCATCGTGCAACACGGAGATAACGAACTGAGTTTCCCTTTGTCGTCAGCCCAAATCTCTTTGACTTGAAGGGTACGTGTGTCCATATTTTACCACCAGCTCCCCCCACACTTCGTTATGCGCTGTACCCAGGCATTTCTTTCGCTAACTACCAGCACACCAGCTCTACTTTCGCTTCTTCTCATTTGAAAATCCACAGGCGTCACATAATTTCCAACATTTCATCCTTCCGCTCCCTCATCGATCGTGTTTCCAACATTTCATTTTTCCGCTCCCTTATCGACAACATTTCCAATCGCAACAAATAGAGTCACGACCCGAAAAAAAGTAAAAGGAAAAATGTGCTGCTACACGTACAGCTGGTATTATTGCAACCACGACTACTACATTTGGGCCGACAGCATCGAGGTCTGCCCGAACCGCCTCCTCTCGGGCTACTCGTACGACGCATGGAGCATCGACATGTGCAAGAACATGCAGGTCAACTGTGCCGGCTTCAGCAGGTATTACTGCCACGACTGCTCCGAGGACGTCAGCCTCGAGTTTGAGTTGGATGAGATGTAGTAATTGGGGTTTGCATGAGAGAGGTGGTTGATAATTGTGGTCTGGATTCCCTATTTTTTTTGTGTATGCGTTTTTGCGTTTGGTGCTTCAGGCGTATTGGGTTGCTCTGATTCGATTGGCCTTGCATTGTTTGGTTTCCTCCTGGCAAGACTTTCATTACTGCTGGGCAACCTCTACTTTCTCTTCCTCTCCTGCTCCGACGCCTCTGGCAGCGATGCGATTCACTCTCGACAAGGGCGCGGACACCCCTTTTCCACACCGCAACGAACTACTGTGCGCCTGTCTCGCCACTATCAACGCGATTTCGTGCCCTGACCTGCCCTGGCGCAAGGGAAGAAACAAGTATCTCTGACTATCGAAAAACTTGCCGACTAGCCGGGCCCCGAGATACACCGGAAGCAAAGGTCAAGAAAGGCACGATGAACGGGCAGGTCGACTCGAACAATCCGCTTGTCCGTCGGGTGGCTGGCCGGTCTGTGGGTCCGCACGCGCCATCGAACCAAGACCCTGATCAACGCGCCGCCCCACACACCACCTTTGCTGCCGCTGGGACCAGCTCGACACTTGCGCATCGCGATGAATCTTCTTGCCACCACCGCAAACCATAGAAGCAGCGCAGAGAAAAGATGCAAGGAGAAGAAGATGCGAGCCGGGAGTTGCCACTTCGACTGGTGTGTGCGAAAGCAGAGAAAGAAGTGGGCGCTAGAGCCAAGTGGCGACGCTAATCAGGAGGTTTCCTTTGCCCTCTTTTATCTCCTTTCTCTTCCTCTTCTATTTTCACTTAGAAAGAAAGATAAGACGGTTTCTAGCGTCGTAAGTGCTGGAGCACTGGCTTTCTTCTCTTGGGATTTTTCGATGAAGATGAACTGGCGCACGGATGGATGGTTACTTTGATGCGTTTCAGCGAGGTGCCGCGTCCCTTGTGGACGTTCTCGTTCTTCCCTCGCGTACCCACCATTGTTGGTCAATATAGGAGGGGTATCTATCTATTTCTATCAAACATGTTGAGATCACCCTTCATGTGCCCTACTTACTTCCTTACTCCATGACGCGCTCCCTCTCCCCCGGATCGACTCGTCCGCCCATCGGGCCCTCGATGCTCGCCTGTACCTGCCCAGCGCGGCGCCGCGCGTCAATGTACAGCATGAACTCGGTGTACGTCTCCGGCATGACCTTGACGTCTGCGTCGACGGTAAAGGTGTAGTTGAATTGGCCAGTCGGCTTTGTCTCGCCGTGTTCAACGTTGCGCACCTTTGAGTCGACGCGGACCTGGACGCGGGTGCGCTTCTTCTTACTGGGGTCCTGCGGTTGGTCTGAGGATTGCTGGTTGTCGACGACGGCGGGGTCCGTGTACACGACCGTCGCAGTCATGTACAATACGCTTCCTACGGGCACGGGGTTTTGGAAAGTGCTGGGATCGAGCGAGACGAATGTCGGGCGCGTGTGCGCGAACGAAGCCGCGCAGCAAAACGCTAGCTCGAACGTCTGCTTGAGCAGGAACCCGCCGAAGATCATAAAGTGGTGCCGGTTGCGGTACTGCGGCTGCATGATGGATGCCGTCTGCAAACGCGTCGCTGACATGAGTTGCACATTGGCTGGCCGACGGAGGGGGTCGTTGGGGTCTAGGGGCATGTCAGTTGGAGGGTGGTCCGGATTGATGATGGGGTTCTCTTACCGTGCCATTGCAATTGCTTTTGCCACATGGCGTGGATGATGTCACTTTCTTCATCGTTGGGCGTGTGTTTGATGAGAGACTTGGTCTTGAGCTCCTTGCGGCGTTTAGAGTTCTCCTCGCCCTGAGCAAAAAACCGCTTCTCTTCTTCCGTCTCCACATGCAGTGGATTCACATTGACAGGCCTGTCCAGTGTCAGCATTATCTGTGTGCCGAAGCAGAAAACTTACTTTTTGGTTCCTGGATCAAGCGAGACCATGGTGAAGGTGCAAGTCATAAGGATATCTTTTTCTTGCACTTTTTCTCCCTCTTTCGGGGCTTTGGCAACTTGTAGCGATATTTCCATGCTGCTCCTGCCTGTAGCATACGTCACCTGTCCGCTATACTCGAGATCGCAAATCTCGGTAAGAGGATTCCGGATGGTGATTCTGTCGCAAGCTGCTGTCACTGTTGTGACTTCTTCACCTGTATGCTTGTAAGCAACGACACCCGAGAGTGCGTCCAGATCCATAAAGATAGTCCCGAGCCTGAGTCACGTCAACCTTGTTGCTTCATTTGGTAGGAAATCCCGCGCACCTGATATGGCCAGAAGAGTTGAGATATGTGTCGAGCAGCCATGGGTCTTGTGCCAGCGGTAGAATCTTGCGAAATTAGGGTTTGGGTCTTTCGACGACTGTGATGGTAGCTTACCACACGGTGGTAGCTATCTGACATGCGCTTGGGCTCAAGCTTGCGATCTGCCGGGACTTGAGGTATACCAGAAGCTCTTGATGGGTCTTCGCCATTATGCTGCTTCTTGCGAAGTGCCTCAATCCAAGGAGTTTGTATGCGCGCTTCTGTCAACTCCCTGAAGACGCCATCGGTACATGCCGGAGCCGAGCTGCTGAATTTGCGCGTGTTCATAAATTTTTGGGCTCCAATGAGTCGTCGCGTTTTGACGGCCAAAGCACCAGACCTCAACCGTCTCACCGAGGAGAATGGCAATTTGACCATGATGCAAAATGTTGGTTTCTTTAAGGAATGAGAGGGACGACTGAGAGTTGCCGCAAAGGAGTGAGGTAGGTAATCGTAGCATCTTATCGGGCCGTGCCCCGCTGTCTCGGCTACGACCGGAGCGAGCAATTCCCCCACGATCCAAACATCTTCTTCCTCTCCTTCAATAAAGCCTGAATTCGCCGCTGAACATTTTCCCACATTGTACTGTCATGTCGCAGATGCTGGAGCTTGGCCAACTGTGCTTGAACATCCCGAAGACGAAGCTTCAGCTGACTTTTATGACGACAATCACAGTTTCACCCAGCTCGCCTAACCTCGCTTCGGCTCTGGCAGAAAGATCAGCCTGGGTCCGTCGGGGTCAAGGCCTGCATCTGGCTTTGGACGTTCGCGTGCACGGCGCGCCTGTGGATTGCCAACAGTCTCGTCACATTGCAAACAGCATCTGCAATGCTGAAGCAAGTGACGTTCAACCGTTTACTGATGCCACGCTAACCCAACTGCAGCTCTTGAAACAACTGCAGCTTCGAGCAACATTGCCGGCTCCTCCACTTGATGATCGAGAAGAATCCGAAGATATCAGGATCAACCTGGCTCATTTGGATATTGATACAAATCAAGAGAAAAGTCGGCACCGCATTTCATCGGGAGCTTTCATTGCAGATGTTCAGCCTCCAGAAGGGGTTCACAAAATTCTCTTGGAGCAGGTCAAATTGAGCGTCGAAATTTCGCCTCTTGGGAACTCTCCACCACGCAAGATCAGAAGGGCCAAGAACCCGCCGCCGCAAACAGTCAACTTCGCAGAACCGACAGGAAACAATCAGTGCGATGTCGACAATTTCGGCGAGACTTTCGACGCTGAATTTGAAGACTATACCTGCATGGACAGCCCCGACGAAGCAGAGTTCGAGTTCGAATTGTTGTCGGATGACGACTCAATGATATTAGACTTTCCAGAGGATTGCATGATCTTGAATACTTTTGGAACCGGCGAATTTGATCGCAGTGGGCAAACTTACAAGCCTTCGAGAGTCGATAGCGGCATTTCAATGGACTCGGAAGATGGAGGCGTTGCGCAAGACATCGGAACCTTATCCTCAGGAACCATCGCGAGTCTCGTCAATATTGCTCTATACTATTCAATATGTGAAAAGACCCCAAAACAGAAGGGCGGCATCAAAGTCAAGTCGGACGACATGAAGATGAAGCTAGCAAGCATCGCACCGGCTCTCTGGAGCCCAGGTTTCCTCAAGGTTTGAAGAGTAAAGAGAGTTGGGCTGACTACCATGCTAAAATGACGCAGACTATATCCGAGCATGCGCCATTTGTGTCGACCATCGCGAACACGTTGTCTGGTCCTCTACTGATGAATGCAAGATCGCCGGTCCTGAGGGAGAAGCTCGCTAGGCTGCGCAACGATACCCCTCATGGATGTCCGCCAGCTGTTAATGTGGCTCCATCAAATAGAAGGGCTCTGTACGACTCGGTTTCCATCAACATATGGAACCTTTTGCAGCGGGAGCTGTACGATCCAGGAGCTGCAAGACGACTTTGGCCGCTGGAAACGGAGCAATCAAAACGTGCAGCCGCGTCGACTCATGACGACGATGACTTGCTGCAGGATTTTTGGGCCAATTCACAGGAAATTGTCGCCAGCAACAAAGACGAAGGCCAAGGATTTGAGTATGTCGATGAATTCGTGGATCTCGAGGATGACGCTTTTTGGGGGCCTCAGAGTGACAGCGAGGATGATGAATTTGACCTCTTGCATGAGCCAGACTTTTCAACAGATGTGATTCTCGACTCTGCATACGCCAGGCTCATGCCTTTGCAGGCCACATCTGCTACACTTGAGCACGAGACCAATCCTTCCGGGACTCTGCATGACTGGCCTTCCGACTTTGATGATTTGTTTGAGCATGGAGAACTAGAGGACTCCTTTTGACCAGACGAGTTTGTTCTGATTTGCATCATTCTTTCTTCCGCAACTTTCCAACAGATGGCCGCTGACGGCGAGGCATTTGTACGAATGACTCATTTATAGCACAGTAGAGCCACCCACCAAAAGCGAAGAATCACATCCATTAGACCTATCACAAATAACTTCTAAAAGTAGCGGGAAGTCGTGCAAAATGGACTCAGTGGGCTGATTTTGGTTTAGACAGGGATCATAGAAGTCGACGCACTGAACAGCGCGCGTTTTGTCCACAGCGTCTCAATATCGGCTGCAGCCGATGTGCGTCAGATTAAGCACCAGATCAGCACAACCCTAGATATATTCTTTGACCCCACGCACACTTTCGGGCTTACATATTGGGGCAAGGCGTGACTAGGTCAGGGGGGGGTTTTTTTTTTCAACCTTTCGCAACGTGGTTTTGCATCTTCAACGATTCCCATTTCTTTTTTGTCAGGACGTGGGTCGAAGCCGCCAAATGAATTGCGGTGGCATCTTGCTGCAGGCCGCTGCAAGTCTGCGACGCCTTGTACGACCAAGGCTCTCCGTACCAACGGCGCCTATTTCCATTCCAGCGCACCTGCATCGCGGCCAGCGGTGCCTTCATGCCTAGTTATGCTTCTTTTGCAGGTCAGATATACAGAATCAGGGAAGGCTCCGTCAAGATCAGGTCATATTTAGTTGTAGGTTCAGCCTTGGCGCTAAATCGAGGACTTCTCTCCGCCAGCCATCAGCGATCCGTCGTGGCAAAAACAAGAGCCTGGAGCACTCAAGACGGGTCGCTTATTTCAATGGCTCTTTGGTCGAGTCAGCATGAAGCAGCTGTATGCTGGAGCTCACTAATTTGTTGTGGTCACACTTGCCAGGTCGTGGCTCAAACGCCATGCAAGGACGACCAAGGCAAAACCTCCGCAGACACCGGTGATATGAGTTGCTTTCCGTCACGCGCAAAGCAGCTTGACTTTTATTTTTCCCTTGGATTGACAGTTCGCGATTCGTTTCTCGCACCGGTCGAGCTGGAATCGGACCCGTCTTGGTTGCACGAGAAACGATAACGCAAGAATACCACGAGAGACACAACACAAGCAGTGCGCCAGGGTCCTAACCCCCCACTCTACCCCAGTTCACCACCGGAATCCTTCTGTACGACACATTTCAGATTTAATTCGGTTGATGCCGCCTCTTTCCTTGTGTTTACCGCTTGTTGCCTTGTTCGGTGATCACCCTGGACTGTCAACACCAGTATCTCTTGTCGTATTCCTGCCGCCAAGTGCATCAGATTCGCATTGCCTGTATTGGAGCCGCAGGTGTATTATTGTCACGCGAACATTGACAAGGACCCTTTGTTGCTGGAGGCGCTGTCGGATTGTTTCCTCAAAAGGTCGGCCGAGTTACACAACAAAAAGAGCTGGAGTGCGAGAACTAGGACAGTGCCTCTGTGATATAGCACATCTCCGGACGACAAGAGCGCTGCGAAAGAAAAGGAACCGCAACTCTTTGCGGCTCTGATGCTGAATCCACTAATTCAAGCTTGAACAACCGTCTATAAAACCGACATAATCCTCATAGCCCCGTCGGATGGACTAGTATCGCTCGAATATCACCACCTTCCCTTTCCAGCTCGGCCGTGCGAGTAGGCATCATGGCTACCTCCAGATCTTCCGGTGTAACGACAATATACCATATTGGACAACGCGTTCCATTTCATTGCGACCCTGGCATCATTGTGGCATCGTATCTCGTGAGCTTTGTCGGCGCCGTCGCTACAGTCGAATTACTCCACCGTCGAAAGTCTGGTCATGGCTGGCGCAACTGGTACACAGCCCTCACAAGCAACCCCAAGATTTGACTGACTCAAAGTTCTAGGCTTCAGCTGGGCGCTTGCTCGGTTTCCTTTGGAGTTGTTGGGATATGGTGCATGCATTTTGTCGGAAACAGGGCCATTGAACTGGGCGACGGCAAGAAAGAGATCCAACTCTACTACTCTCCTGCTTTTACTGCCATCTCCGTCTTTCTACCGGTCATTTTCCTCTTCGTCGGGTTCGCCTTTGCAGATCGCTACAATCGCACCAAACGCAGCCTGTACCTTTCGCTGGGCATCACTGGCATCTTCGCTGGTCTTGCTATCGTGGGGATGCATTACATAGGAAACTTTGGAACGACTACTTACCGCCTTTACAATGACCCCCGGCACATTATAGGTGCGGCTCTCATCGCCACGTTTGCCTGCTACGTCGCCATTACTCTGTTCTTCCACCAAAAGGAGCACTGGATCAACAGCCTGCCGCGGAGATTACCCGTGGCGGCGATTTTGGCTGCTGCTGTCACGGGCATGCATTGGACTGCCGCAGCTGGGACAAGATATACTCTGAAGCAGTACTATACTGGTGCCGAAAGCGCAAGAAACAACAATACCATTGTTGCGATTGCTTTGGTAAGTTCTGCTCTGATTCAAAGAGACGACTCTGACTAACAGGAAAGTGTGTGGTGACGCTGCTTGTTTGCTTCTTGATGATGTGGTTAACGTCGAGGCGAAGAAGACATCTGGCCGACAGGGCACAACACGTCGTCCTAGCATCCACAACGTTCGATCCAGACGGGAAGATCCTCGTCACTCAAGAGGGCATCTTGCCTTGTCAAAAGATTACCAGGAGATACAACCAGAGGGTAAGTCGGTCACACTTTCTGGAATTCTCCTTGACTCATTTAGTCTTTCAACGACGAATTCGACGTAGCCCACCCCGTGTTCCAGTGGATATTTCGCGTTACCTACAATTGGGATTGTGTTTCAGATTTGATCAGTGCCATGCGCCAGCATCTTCGTGCGGTGGGAAGCTTGCGGGATGTTTCTACCCCTGGCAGCCGCGACAAGCCTTCGCCATCGCCGACTATGCCGAAAGACATCCCCGCTCCCGAGATTGACTACTCAATCATTTTCCGAGAGCATTTTTGTGTTGCTGCATCTGAATTGGCGTCCGCGATGGGAACCAAAATTCAAGAATTGGGCACGTTGTGGGATGACATCCTCGTGACTGGGACTGTAGAAATACAGGCGAGATGTGCAACACGAGCCAGCAAAGACGACATCGAGACGGCGCTCCCAAATTCACCTCCACCACTTTTTGGAGGGGGCCAATTGCTGATTGTGACGCGTCAGTTGGAAAAGGAGGACTGTGCTGCGCTGATATCTCAAGGGTTCCGGTGGGCGACACTGGATCAAGTGGGAGATATTATCTCAAAAAACATGCAAGTGAGAAGGTCAGAGCTAAAAGATGCTATTGGGCGCTTGAGAGACTATACCAACCGATGCGACGGACTACCCAACGCTGGAACTTGGCTCGCATTTTTCGCCCTACGACCTGCTTCAAAGTCCTCGTCGTCACATTGGGACGTGCTTGTCCCCCGAAATGAGCCACACCACCTCCCGAAAGTCAACTTATCAGAGAAGCCTCCAACGAACGCCATGTACGACTTTCTGCGACGTTTCGACAATCTCTCCGTGGCCGAATGCTCTCGAATCATCAGCAGTGGCCTCCGAACGCAAAAGACCGAAAATGTCTGGACAGGTGAGGAGGCCGATTTTGCTGCAACATTCCAACAAGGCATGAAAGACCTGCAAGTCGCTGTACCGGAGTATTTTTTCCGCCAGGCGCTCTTTTCTGCGCGACCCCTTCGCGATTCTGCCGCCGGAACATCACGTCCAGCAACTCTTTTTGCCTTTTGCATCATACCCGATGTCCACATACCGTCGAACCGCTCTTCCACCTTAACATACACTCCGCTTTCCTTTTTTCGCTGCCGTCAGCACATTCATCGCGGGTCAGCAGACCACTCATTCCTTGCCCACAGCATCCATCGCGAGTTTAGCGATATACGTCTCCATGGTCAGCATCATCTTCGTGACGTCGGTAGTAAGAAGCGGCTGCAAAGAGTCGCATCGATGAGCAACAGAATGCAAAAGTCGCTGACTGGCTGCACCACGTCATCGCATCCATCAACCGACGACATTCTCGGCGACGTACCCGCCCACCATAACAATCAATCGCGACACGCCATCAAGTCGTGGCTCTCCGCCGTCGCCCATAACCATCACCACTCTCGAAAGCAAAGCGGCAGCCGCCGTGGCAGCACGATTCTACCCGACTCGGCCAGCGATCGCGAGCTCTTCAGCATGGACGAAATGTTGAAGCGCAGCGTTGAGAGCTCACGGGACCGCATTGGGCTTGGTGGTATCATGGTGAGCCAGGATATCCGCATCGATTCAGGTCAAAAGAAGGAGGACAGTGTCATAGAGTTTAGCGAGTTGGGTATACGGTCTGAGGCTGGGCAAGGGTACCAGGAGGAAGATACATTTGTGGATGAGCTGTTTGAGTTGACGAGCGCGCATTGGAGACGGTCGTAAGGCCAATCATCCAACAAGGTATATTTGCCAATCAGCCTGAGAGTAAAAGCACCATATGATGTACTGATTGTGAGCAGGCATTTGCAAACACTGTTTCTTTCCAGTCCCTCCCACTAGAATCATGTCCGACATGAAATCGCTTCTAAAGGTTCTGCAATGGTACGGCCCTGTTCTCATTCTTCCACACGTCGAATGCGCTCGTGCCCTCCTGCGGCGGCACAATGCTGTTGATACGCCACAAATCGCGATCAGTATCAACGCCGCTGTATTCATAGTCGAACCCCTGATCCAACAAGTGTGGCTTGATGACCGAGTCGAGCTATCCTTTGTTAGTTCGAGCAGTCCCGCTTCCTGGTACCTTTTCATCCGTAGGCCAGCACATTGCCTACCTGGGTCCAGCAGCCGAAAGCTAGAAGAAGACAAATGAAGACGTACCTTGGCCAAAAACCGCATTTTCGCTTCTTTACTCTGGAAATGACGCGCCGTGTGCTCAAATGTCAACCGTACAAATGGCCTCTGAGTGCCGTCATTGGGCTCGCCGCCAATAAAGAGGTCTGTAGGTTCCAAAGCGTGGAACATTACAACGACGTAGAAGGCAGGTAACCCGGCATCTGTGTAGATGGACGTGATGTTGCGCGCGAGAGCTTGGCGGGCGGTTGGCGTGGCGAGGGCCCCGGTCGAGGGCGCATGGTAAATGTCCCAGCGTGGCATCGTTCGGCGAAGATTCTGGGTAGATCTGCTGTCTGGAGTCCCAGGGCTGGGAAGTGGATGAGGCAAGTTGAGCTAGAGGTGTGTCTGCGCTTGTATTTTACCCTACGTTGCAAAGGCTTTATGGTTCGGAAGGCTGCTCTTCTTTTCATATCCTTCCCAACGCCATCCTACGGGGACACAAACGCTTGTTGCACCGGCGTGCGCTGGTGGTTGGTGTTCAGTAATCAGGGAATAGATGGAATGTGCGGCATCACTCCACGTGAGACCGGTTGCGCCATGATTAATGAACAGGAGACGTAAAGAAGCACGTGCACATATGCAGAAGTCATACAAATCTGCCACCGGGGAATCGCGGCCTATGGTCGAAGTATTGGCCGTGATACTGCTGGGGTATCAGAGAACCAGAATCTTTTTTGTGCGTCCTTCTCTTTCATTCCAAATAATATCCACGTTCGGTTGTCGACATAATACACTATCCCCTAGCTCCTCGGACGTGCGGGTGAATAGTAATCAGGACTTTACAGGATTTTGGAAGTTTCAGGCAGGAAGGGACGATTCTTGAACGGACGAAGCCGTAAGAGTAAGAGACTGTCAGACATGAGATTTGAGGATCAATGAAGCTGACGATTAGTCTTCTTGTTGAAGCCCTAGGTTGAAACTGGACGACATCACAAGTAATGCTGTCGACCATCTCGTTCGACAAATGTGGTGGATCGTAGCTTCTTCGCGGTGATCCCCGCGAGACGAAAGAGACCCGGAACAACTCTATTGGAGCATGGACATGAGGGCGTTCCCAGAAGTAATGCAAGGAGTCAACGTACCACACATGTGAGTCCATCAGTCGAAAAAGATCAGGCACTGCTTCCGTTGGCCTACGCTGGAGACATCGAGAGTCTTCTCAATTTTTTCGGCTCGCTTCCCATCGAACCAATTGAGCCAGATGGCGACATCGAGACTAAGAGCTTCACACGCTACAATTAACCAAGCTTTGGACCCGACAGTGACTTCAAGGGTGAGGATCCTGACGAAGGATTGGAGAAATTTGAGGGATAGGCGAACGAGAGAACGAGCGAAAAGAAAATCAAGTTCACTATGCTCAGGACTACTTGCTTTCTAATACTTGAGCGTGGTCACGATGAAATTGTCAAGGTATTCTTGGAGAAAAAACTCGACCCGAATACGACGAGTTTCCGGGCTCAGCCACTTCTATATCGCGCACGGCGAGAAACAATTTGACAGTAGCCAGGCTTCTTCTTGAACATGGTGCAGAGGTAGATTTGAGATACTGGAACAGTCGGACAGCCTTGATGGCGAATACCGGCATCAGTGATCGACTTCCTAGTCATGCAGGGTGCCAAAATTCGACCCATTCACATAGTAGGCAATCATGAGATGTATGAAGCAGCAATGTAGGGGCCTACTGGTGTCGTTGAGTTATTTCTCAAAACGGAACTGATGCTTCTATAACCAACGACTTCGAATGGACGCCGCTGCACGCTGCTGCTGCTGCTGCTGCTTCTACAGGACCTGGACTGTGTGCGGCTCCTGCTTGAACACGATGCAAATGTTTCTCCAATTTCAGATATTGGCAGGAACGCTATCGATTTTGTCGGTCCTGGGTTGACGCACTACGAGTAGGAAGACACAAGCGACGGGCATTACAAAGTGTAAGGGCTGCCTTGCGAAGAGCTGAGTGTGTGTCAGACCAATAGATACGGAGAGACGACATCGTGGATCTTCTCAGGAACAAAGGCGCAAAAACATCCCGTGAGCTTTATCAAGAAATTTGACACGCACAGTTCGAATACGGGGAAGGAGGAAAATTTACACACCTTACAGGTAGTCTCACGTCCAAACACGAGGATTCTAATCGTAGGGCTACCAGTTACGCGCTGGAATTTCTCTTCCGCCATTCTGGATTTCCTGGTTCGAGGCAAGATAACAAAGGTCGTGGCTCATGCCTGGGGAGAGCAATTGCAGAAATATATAGATCTTCTTTACCAGAAACGCACGTGTGGGGAATATTCAAGCCGCTGAAATACAAAATACTCTAAAATATCGTGGTCGTTGGTGTCTTGCTACGTATGAAGCCTGGATTGTTGTTCGTGATGCTTCGGACATTGCGTGACAAGGGTCTCTAAACTCCGTGACATTTGCCCTCTCTCTCCCATCTATTCGTCCACCAAATCCCCTTTTTGCTTGAAAAGAAGCGCCTCGGCTTCTCAAGCTCCTCCAAGCTTCATCCACCGCCGCATCTCCAAACGCGCAGTGAACAATGCACTAACCCAGCATACAGCCTCCGAAGACACCTACAGGAGCAAGCTACCATGCCGCAACAATCTCCACCATTCGCAACTCTCTTATTCAACGGCTGCCTTATCATTGCGCTACTCAGCATTCCATTCCTCGTATTGCGCCTGATATTCATCTTGCCGCCGTTGCGGCTCCCGCTTCGTCCCCGCAAGCGGCCCGGCGACCCCTCCCTCAGTCTCCACAGCGCAGCAACGTGTACCAATACCAATGCCGGATCGTCCAATGGCGATGCCTCGGAGTTTTCCAACGTTATCGAATTTGATGCGTCGATTGAGCCAACGCGTCTGCTCGTGGTTTTGGGCAGCGGCGGACACACGGCGGAAATGATGGCGATGTTAGGCAAGCTGGACAAGGCGCGTTTCCTGCGCAGCTGGAGCCACCGGACATACGTCTTGAGCGAGGGCGATGGGCTAAGTGCAGAGCGAGCACGGGAGTTTGAGGAGAGCTTGCTGGAATTTGGCGCAAGCGGAGGCAGAACCAAGGATCGAGACGCGGATGCTGGTTTCACGGACGACGAGAAAGACGCCAAAGACATACGCACATCGGTTGGTGAGGGAGACGCCAAAGACATTGAATTCGGCAGCTACGATATCCAATTGGTCCCGCGCGCGCGTAAAATCCACCAGTCTCTCCTCACGGCGCCCTTTTCCTCGCTGCGCTGCCTTGGAGCCTGCTACTCGATTCTACGATTTCCTTTTTCCTCGCCGGCCATCGAGTCAAGCACAGCGCCCCAGCATCAGGCAACGTTTTTCCCCAACCTCATTCTGACCAACGGCCCCGGCACCGGCGTCATTGTCATACTGGCCGCGTTGCTGCTGCGCTACTGCGATCTGGGCGACTTGGATCGTACGAGCCGCATCCGCACTGTGTACGTTGAGAGTTGGGCGCGTGTCAAGAGGCTGAGTCTGAGCGGGAAGCTGTTGCTTAGGGTCGTGGATCGCTTCCTGGTGCAGTGGGAGACTTTGCTTGACAAGACGGCAGGCAGGGGAGAGTATTTGGGCGTGCTTATTTGAACAATGAATTAAATATCAAGGCGTTGTGGGTTTACAATAGCATGACGGAATGCACCGGGGAAATTAGCATGAGCATTGGCGTTCAAAGCAGCTTGGAATAAGGACAACGGGCATTCAAGTCAGCGGCATTGATTTGTTGTACACATTTTGCTCCTTTTCCCGGTCTCCACTTCTAGAAATGCAAATGATCTCACTTTGTCTCTCTGCTTTCTTTCTGACTCGACGTCAGGCCTTTATCGCCTTCTTCTTTTCCATTTGTTTCGCCATTCTCTTGCCAAGCTCCTCCAGCACGCTGTCGTCAATCGGTTTCCAGCCTCTGGCCTTGTTGGCTCTCTTGATGCGCGCATTAAGCTCCTTGAGTGGCGTCATCATCCTAAGCGTCTCAAGCTTGCCGCTCTTCTGCTGGGCGTCCTCTTGCATCTTCCTTGCCACGTACTCCGGTTCGTGCCTATCCCTAAAGTAGCTGAACTGGTTGCGTAGCTCATTGATGACAGTACTTGGCATGGGAGGTCGCAGTAGCGTTGGCACAAACGACCGCTCCTCGACCAAGATGCGCAGTGTGTCGGCGGGCTGATCCGTGTAATCCACCTTCTTGGGCGTCCGCCACGGAATCTCAATCTTAGTACCAGGGATATAGCGGCGGTATGTGACCTTGTCTTTACGAATCACGGGTTCCCGTACGACCCGTTGGACAATAACGTCGCGCTTGACGCCGGTTTTGGGGTCTGGTAACGCATATACGAGGCGGACGTCGGAAAAGGGCGTGGGGATTTCAATCATTCGGTAAGGGTTGTCCGCCAAACCCAGCTCGGGGTTGCCTATGAGATGGTCGGGGACAGGAACTTCGGCCTGTGGTCAATTTTGTCAGTGTAGGCCAGTATGGCTACTTCCCAGGTTTTGCTCACAATGTTGATGCCTTTGATTGTAACGGTCTGCGAGTCTTCGTTCACCTCTTTAATTTCCCCAATCTTGCCCTTGTCCCTCCCCTTCAACAGGACGACCCGGTCGCCAGCAATAAAAGGCGCGAATTTGAGCCTGCGGTCAGGGTGGACGGCGAACTGGCGCATGCGCTCTGCCACAACGGTTCCATAAGTCTTTTGTCCTTCACCAATGTCTCGCCTTGGAGCCAATGGCCCGAGTTCCCAATCTTCGCGCCGATGGCGACGTGCTTCTCGCACTTGGGCTGCGACTTGCTGGTTGATTTGTACGGATTGGATTCGTGATGCAACTGCTTCACGCAGCTTCTTCTTCTCTGCCGCAATGTCGGCCTTGCGCGCAGCCTGGCGCTTGGCCATTGCCGTGCGTTGCAAAACCTTTTGCATGGTGGTTGCTGCGACAAAGGTCGGCTGTGACAATAGTCGGTGGTGGTGGAACGAGGTGAGATAAAAGGTGCGGCCGGAGCTGGCCGAGGGACAGGAATGCCGCGAGCGATTCGCTTTGCCGAAAGTGAATGCAAAAGTGAAGGTGAAATGTCGACTTTGGGTAACGAGGCTCGATTCTGGCCGGCTTCGTGCCTCTACACCGTCCCTGGTTGCTCCCTGCTGATGCGCAGCGAGTTGCAGTCGTCATCTCGAAACTTTTCTGCAGCGGAACTCATCACCGCCAAGTCCGCGTCTCTGACCCATGCAACAACACCTCCTCACCATGCCCTTTTTACGACGCAACCTCAGCTGCTTCTACTGCGGCTCCCGCTCCCGCTTCGCTCGAAACTCTCACATTCGCCAGTTTGATTGCCAACAATGTGAGGCGACAAACTATCTCGACGAGGTCTGGCCACCCTTTGCGCGCGCGGCTTGCCGTGTATTTACTACTCGGTCTCCATGCATAACCTCCGCAAGACAAGAAGCTGACGCGTTTTGCGCAGAATGGCGAAATAACAGACCCTCCCGTCGCGACCGACTCCCCTACTCCTACCAAATACGCGCATTACGTACCAGGACGTGTGTCCTCGCCAACGCTGCATCCCGTAGAGGGTAGTCTATTTTGCGCGACATGCATCCAGAACCAGCACATTGTCAACCAAACCTTGGCCTCGTACCTACCGCCGCCCGACGACCCAAGCTTTTCCAAGTTTGAAAAATCGTTGCCAGAGTACAAGAAAAGCCTCGAGAGACGCTATCCGCAAGTGTGTCATGGCTGCGCGCCGCGAGTTAGAGAAAGAATCAAGCAGACGGCGCATGCGGCTAAGGCAGACCACGTCAATCGGCTGCTGGAAAGAGCAAAGAGTATTGGCATCGGAAAGAGGTCAATGAGCTTGACATGGCAGAGCATTCTGTGTTGGTGGGCCGGCGTCTTTTGGTGGGGCAGCATTATTGGTCACTTAACATGGAGCGCCCTGGGTGTATACGCTAGTCCTGGCCCTCTTGGGGAAGGGAAAGATGTCGAGGTCTTTAATGGACGAACCTGCATCGGCCAGGCTCAAAAATATGGCGTTATGCAGAGCGAGTGTATCAGAACATGGTACCCCGAGATGAGGGTCATTATGCTGCTGGCGGTTTCAACCCTTTGGTGGAACAACAAGCTAGCTGTGAGGATCGAGTCCTCTCGTGGCAGGCTTGTTGGGTTGAAGGACCATCTCTTCCTGCAGGTGCTCATGCTCTTGGTCAGGGGCACAACATGGTGGATTTTGCAAGATCCTGCCGAGTCAATGTTGACCATTGACATATATCGCGGGGTCCACGCGGCTGTGTTTGTTTTTCTCGTCATTGTAAGTTTGCTTTGCTGATATCAGTATCTGTCCCTGACTTGTTTAGACTGCCATCCTTTCTTCCTACATGGTCAAGATTGACAAGACGCCACGAATCAACCTCGCAGCACCTGAACTTCTCTTGACGCCATCAGAGTACTCTCCTCAGAAACAACAACCCTTGTCCAGGCCAACCACTGCCGGCACATCATTCCGACCTCAATCAGCGGCATCCATCAAACCCTTTCCAGTCGACCGTCTGGCAGGGCCTCTCAGTGCCCATAATGCGAATCCACCCTCCCCAGTCTCAACCCTCATTTCGCATTATACAGGCACCACCACCGACGCCTCCACCGTGCGCCCCGAAGTGGATGATGATACTATGGAATGGACGCCAACAAGACCTGAAAACCACTTCTTCACCCTCGACTCGCGCACAGCTAGTTTCTCCGTCCAACAGCAGACCAAGCGCATCAACTCGCTCCTCCAAACCACCGCAAATACATATGAGCGCAACCCATTCCGCGGAACGCTACCTCCAGCGCCTCTGACGCCTGCTCACAAGCTCCGCAACCCACCCAACCAACCCATCTTCCAGCAAGCATCAACGGCCAAACAACGAGACTTCTTCTCACGCATCATGGGCCGCGGTGGCAAGCCTGGCGACGCACCTGACACACCCGCGTCGTTCCGCTACGAGACCGAAGGCCAGTCGCCAGCATCGCGGGAATTGGAGCTCGCACCGGCCATGCTGCAGCTCCGTGAAGACCCGGTCGACACAGGGCTTGAGTCGCTTTTCAACAGCGTCTTCAGCATACGCGACGAGCCCAAGGAGGTGCAGGAAGCCGAGGCGCGGCGCGAGCGGATCGAGGCTGAGAGGCGCCGTCGTGCAGAGGAGTCGGACGAGAACTTGGTTTTGGCACTATTCATTGCGGCACCGCCTGTCCTGATTGGGGTTGCGTTGGCTGTGCGAACGGTGTGGGAGTTTGTGCGAGATTCTCTCGCTGGTGCTTCTTAGGCGCGGCGAGGATGGGGCGCACTGGTGTCTTTGGTTGGGTGGCGGTATCTGTTCACTTTGCTTAATGCGGCATGGCGTTGGAATCGAGAGCTTTTTCTAGGATCGTCCGGATTGTACTTGTTCTTGGGAGTTTGAGCAGTCTCAAGTCAAAGGGATTTCGTCGGAGGGAAATTGGCAGGTTTAGTGCTATGCTCATCAGCAGCAGGCGATAAAAAGAACACATAGTAAACAGTGTCAAGCCTGCCGTGGCTACAAACTTTGAATGTGCAATGAAACGACGGATGGTCTTGATTTCGTGAAATGGGCCCAGGTTATCTTCTTACAATACATGTTCGCCCAGAGGCCTCGCAGTGGCGTCGTCCAATTCCTTGTATTCGTTTTCTGGCGCGGCTTTTTGTGCCTTACCGGCTGGATATTTGTGGGATCCTAACCGGAGCCTAAGATCATGCCATGCATACATGACTGTGGGAAACCCATCCTGAATTCGCGCCGATGTTCCCTGACCACGAAACCCCCCGCTGCAGCAAACAAGCCCTATCTGCAATCTTGAAGAGCAACTCGGCAAACGCTTATGACCTGGGCTTCTCCTTCTTCTCCTTCCAGAGGGCGCTGAGACCGACACCAGAGACCTTGACGACCTTGAAACGGACACCGGGAATATCACCCTTGGCCTTGCCCTTGCGACCGAAACCGGCGAGCAGGACCTCGTCGTTCTCGTCCACGAAGTTCAAGCAACCGTCATTGGGGACTGCAGTAGGACGCTCCAGTTAGCCCATGCTCTCGTGATATTGCCCCCATTGTGCTCTAAGCTCTTCGATCCATCAAATTCGACCAGAAATCCTTGGTGTTGTGGTGTGAAAATTGGCACGTACCGAAAGCAGTCACCTTCTTGCCGTTCTTGATGAGCTGGACACGGACACACTTGCGAATGGCCGAGTTGGGCTGCTTAGCCTCAACACCGACCTTCTCGAGGACGATGCCCTTGGCGTGGGAGGAACCACCGAAAGGCGACGACTTGTAGGCGGTACCGAGAAGACGCTTCTTGTAGTGGAGGTCGGACCACTGCTGCTCGCGGCGGTGGTTGCGCAGCTTACGCGCGGCGTTGAGACCTCTAGGCTTGCCCTTACCCATGATGGCTGCGGCTCCGAGTGTCAGCGATGACGTGAACCGTGTAGTTGAGGGGTTTTTGGGGGATTTTGTCGTGCTGAGATGCAGCGTGACCGTACGCACCGATTTATCAGAGGATCGCAGTAATGGGTTGTGTGGGTGGGTGGGTGGATGTCGTCGATGTCGGCTCGAATGGGCTACAAAGGCTGGCGAAATTCAGTTGGTGCGCGCCGAGCGAGGCTGCTCCGGAGATGGTTCCTCCGCTCCGAGCGCACTGGCCCTCCAGACGTCGCTCCTGATCCGGCTGCATTCCGTCACCATCGACGACATCATGTTTCCCTTTGCGATGTCGCGGATGAATCAGGAAAAAGTCTCCTCATTTCACTTTCCAGACGGCTGACCCCGCTGTACTCTGTTTTCTTAAGTTTGCTCGTCATGTCTCATCAATCGCCTCTGGAAAGGAGTCACAGCCAACACCGGCATCCAGCGCCCTCTCTCTTCATTGGACCTCCCTCGCGCAATGCATCAAACACATCCATGGCACTTCCAAATGGGAGCAATGCGCAAACAGGAGGCCGCGCACCACTGCTCCGCCAGCGGTCCAAACTGGGCGAGACCGTGACCGACGCTGATGGCAACATTGCCCCCAGCACCAGATCCATGAGAACGGAGCAGCGGACGCAGCAAACCCAGCATTACGAAGCTGAAGAGCAGATTGCCGAGCGTACCAACGCCATCTGGACAGAGATGCAAAACACGCTCGAGGAGGTCGAGCTCAGCGCGATCCACGGCGCGCACGTCTTCAGGCCGGGCCACTCCAAGGCTTTGGAAGAGCTGCGCAGCGCCCAGATTGCACTCGCCCAGGCGTGGGCCAAGACTGAGGCCGAGGACGAGCAAGAAGATGGTGCTGCTGCTATCAAAGAGACGAGGCCCCTAGGCACGTCCAATCTACTTGCTTCGGACCGCAACGAACGGCTGGGGACGGCGGCGCCCGTGGTCACTGGCAGGCCGAGGAGCGGGACCGAGGCGAGCGTCAAAAGTCAACTGGAGCAAGACACGGAGAATGATATTTTGTTGGCACGTAAGAGGAGGGAGGCCAATGATCGATACTTTCAGAGGGTCAATGCCGGCGTATTGGACGTAGTTTCCAAACTGGAAGAGGTTGCAAAGGCAATGAAGGGAGTGGAGCAGGAGAGCAAGGAGATTTGGGGCGACGGCGAGAGCATCGAGACACGAAGCTATGCGAGCAAATGAAATCAACTCTATTTTCTACCGACCGCCATAGGCCTCATAGTATCCCGAACCGTACCTTCGGCCGACCATTCCCAAACCCGACCTTCGTCTCCAAAACAAGCTGTCCCCATACCTTGAAGGGTTCACTTTTGCTCAAAGCCCACGCGGCCCTCTCTCTCATCAGCTCCCCGCCTCCTGTCGCACTCCCTCGGAATCAAATGCTTCATCCGATGCTCGGGCTGATGCCACAAACCTGGAGAAAAAAATTGTTGTATTTTAAGTGCAGACACGAGGCCAAACAATGATTCCTTTTCGCCTCCTGTTTGTGCTATAAGTTCCCACAGGTACCGCGGGTATCGCTTCGGTAGGCCGGCCACTCTGTTCAGCTCGATTGTATCGGGGTCTGTGTCGAGACCTTGGGCAGTATAACACATGTGCTTGGAATAGCTGCACGTGTTCTGGGGAAAATAAACTCATCGCAAAAGGAAACGCGAAACTGTCGGAGAAAAACAACACGGCCATAATCATGCCTGGTTTGCCATCTCCGTGCTCTCCGTCAATCCTCCCTCATCCATCATAACGATCAAGGAAAGGCAGTACCTATCCGCACCGCTTTAAAAAGGGAAGAGGCGCAGGAACAACGTTATTTTTACCATGCCTTCGTGCGGCTCCCCTGATGATGGTAGTCTGGGTGTCATCCATGACGTTATATTAACGTCTGGTGTGCTGAGATGAAGGTACTGATGAATTCGGTCTTGTATCGTGCGAGCACTTGCTAGGAAAAACAGAAAAGGAAACTTGCATTCTATTCGTCAATGATCCATTCGCCCTACGACCACACCCAACCAGGAAACCATCAGGTCAGTCTAGAAAGAGACAAAAGACGTGAAAGGGGGAGGCAGCGGACACTCTGAGTCGCTCCATCTTCAGACGCACTCTGACAAACTTGCAAGATCAATTCATGCTGGCCTTCGTGCGGTCAGTAACCACCCTTGCCCAATAGCTCGAAGAATTACTACGCACTACCATAGTGCCCGGTCAATCTTCTTATTCTGGTTACGGCCCCTTGTGGTTCAAGTTCTCGCCCGCGGGGACTGTCCGGCAAGATACTTGCGTGAGGTTGGGTTGACTCGCCAAAGGGAACAAGGGCGGGGCCAGCAGGAGGGCATATACCAGGAGCGTATTTGACCAGTGGCGCCATATGCGTGGAAAGTTGGCCGGGCGTTATGTCGACGCCTTGCCACCTCCGTCTCGCTTTCTCTCCGCATGGGCACTGGAGCAGTGGTGTAGATCTCAAACATATGAGTTGAAGTAGTAGTAAACATTTTTTACTTTTGTGCCCTTGTATTGCACCTTCTTGAACAGGCGAGACCTGGTCATTTGGATCGCTGGTCGGTCGTTCTTCCGCTATTATTCCCATCGAGCCGCGATTCTCGTTCTGTAGCCGGCACGACCCCTCCCAGGGCTTCTGGACCAGAGCTTGGTCTTTTACATTGGTCATCCACAAAAAGTCGCAGTAACCATACCCGAATAAGTCTCACCAATCTTTAGAAATGCTCGCGTTTGTGGAAATAACGTGCGCTATGGTACAGGTCTAGGTATTCTTCTCCCGCGTGCTGAACTCTTTAATATTGGTGCCCAATAAACCTCCACTAAGATTGCGATCAGAAGTTATGGAAGCCAGGATGGTGTCAATCGTCTGGGTAAGCTTCAGGAGCTGATCGCCGGCGAGAAGAGTATCCAGTTTGAAATTTAGGATCTAAGCGCCTAGAAAGTTCTCGGCTACGACTCTTTCAGGCTATGTGCGAGCTGGGTACAGGTGTTTACTGCGGCACTGGGGTGGTTCAAGCGTTGGCTGTTGGCTGAGATGGATCTTTGACGCTGACAATACTCGAGAGCAGTTCATATGATCTAGTGTGGCTGAGGGCGTGGGGTGGAGGAGATAGGTCCTTTTGTCAAGGATGATGAGATGGTGGAATTTTTCGTCGAGACCGAGTAGAAGTGTCCTGGTGTCTGTGGGATGTAATTGAGCGCTGGGAAAGATGGATGTCGGATGAAAAAGAACGGGGACGTGAGAAGTAATCGTGTGACGCGTCCTCGCTGAAAAGTTGACAGAATCTCACCATACTCTTTCATGAGAGTTGGCCACTTGACGACCCCTCTCCTCTGCGCTCGAAAGAATCTCTCCCGCCCTGGATTCTCCATGAAGTCCACCAAGCGTTCAATTTACCAGTGGCTCCCCGGAATGTACTTGATCAAACGACATACAGCAACCTTGAGCTCCTGTTAGTCATGGACCTCCGGCTCGCTGGCACTCCAGTTGGCGTGTACCACGTACATGGCTTTGAGTAGCGGATTGGGCTGGGGAAGATGTCCAATAGCAAAGCCGAGTTGCTTTGCGGCAGGCATCCTGTCCATCCCGACTTTTGGTTTCACTTGTTCCGGTGTGCTCAATTTGATTCAATAAAAGAACGAACTTAGTAGCCGTCGGCGAGGACGTAGATTTCGAGGGCGATTGCATGGATGAGAGAACCGGTGTGAAGCCAGCCAATGACTGTCTTCATCAAGGATGGCTCTGAATCGGGCTATTCCATAATCTTTGTTCGTTCCTCTTCCATGGCCCGCAAAATGCGTAAGCGGAGAAGCTTCATACTCGTCAGGGGAACATCTGGTGAATCACAAAACTCATAATGCTCATTGCCGACGAAGAGCTCTACGCGGGGGGTCCTCTATGTCAAGATAAGCGACTTTTGTATTGCGAAGTTTGACGATTTTCTTGATTTCTCTACTATATCATCCGAGCCACAAGTCCGAGTGCGCATCATACATACTGTCCCTCGCGTGGCAAATCGCGTTGCCAGGGAAATTTTGACTCAATGTTAGCAGCAATCGGCTCGCAAGTGACAAAGACGATTGAGAGGTGGGATGTCCCGGTTTGGATTGAAAATTGGCAAGTGAAATAGGAAGGTAGAAATTGATGATAGATTGAGGAATGGGAGGGGCGCGGTAGATATACCAAAGGGCAAAGACAACGATCGTTGAAACGTGGATCGATGAAGCAATACCCATAGGTTGATTGATTGAATTTTGCTTTACGTCCTGGTAATATCCATAGGTGATTTTGCGCCCCTGATTTATTTTCTTTATGTCAGCGCCCGCCAAAGCCTGCTTTGCGGCCCATTGTATATCGTCCATCTTCTCAACACGGGGTTGGGCCCTGGCGAAGGGATTAAGTGCCTTTGATTACCCATCTACACAGTCCTACAGTAAATTATCGATCAAGAGATCAATTTAGCAAGCGGAGAGAATAAGCCTCGCCGGGGACGATATCAGTGCCAGTGCCGCCCACCTTGCTTTGCCGAATCTACCCATCCATTAACCTGTCGGCCAGGGGCGCGAGATAGAATCGCGCGTTCTGCAGACAAAATTGGTCCATCGCAATAGCGGGCGGCAGGGGCAACTGCAAGGAAATACAGTACCTAAGAACAGTGCGTCCTGCACGGTCCGACCGAAAATAACTGATCTCTCCCTGTAAATGCTACAGCTAGCGGGGGGCGGAGGGTTCAACACTGCTAGTGTGGTGGGGAAAAGCGGTGCCTTGGCAACGATCCGTGACTATTGGCAAGGGCTGGGCTGGCTGGTATTGATGAGGGAAGGCGTTGCTATACCAGCGTGGAAGCAACTACCACATGATAGAGCAAGCGGCTAGCCGGCCAGCCCACTCAGGCAAATAGACGCAATGCGCACAAACAATAGTCACAGGCGCGGTAGGGCGTCTGCGTGAGAAAACCGGGATGTGTGAGGGGGCCAACGTTCAAGACACCACTTACCGTGCAGTAAATAGTAAGACAGTGGTCTTGAACCCGTCCACGTCTTGCTGCGTGCCGTGATGTGTGACTCGCCTTGGTGCCTTGCTACAGCATGTGTACCGCACCGGAATGATGTCGAGTCAACGAAAAAGGGCAGCTGCAGGAATAGAACGGTGGCAATGTCAGGCTCCACTCCCAACAAGGAGGCGCGGAGGCGAAAGGGATCATGCCCAAGGAAGAAGAAGAAGCGGGAGGAGCGAGGGACGACAAGGTAGACAGGCATTAAAGGATAGAAGCTTATGCATCCGGCATCCGCCAGCCTCAAGCACGGGATGGCGACTAGGGAAACGCTCGCACGAGCTCTCAAGCCGGAAGCGGGCGAGGGTGCCGCAGCTGTTTCATGAGGACGAGGCAGGTTGCGATTGGATAGAAGAAAAAAAGGTGCAGAGAGGAGAGGTAAGAAGAGACGAGCAGCGGACGATTGACGCGCGCAGAGAGTGGACACAACCACGACCGACTAGGTAGACCAGGATGGATCATGGCGGGCACGAGCTACGGACGGAACGTGCGCTTCCCGTCAAGGTTGCGGTGGCCGGCCGCTCGTGCCGCTCGCAAGGTCGAGGTTAGACTTTTGTGGCCATGATGGTTTCTTCTTTTAGACTGGTCGCAACAGCGCTTCTCCCTGCAAGGCCTTGCAAGGCTGGCTGGCTGGGGAGCAGCGACTGACATTGCGAAAAGCATCAACATGGGCGGAATACAGGAGTGACGATAAAGTGTGGCTGTGAGAAGATAGTGGCGAACAGGCTGTTTCGCCTCTATTGTTTGGTTGCCATAATTTCAATGTAATTGTCGCCAACCTGCTCAGCCCTGCGATCGGTCGGGCGCTTGGTTGGTGGCCACTGTTACAACGACAAAGATGAGGCGAAGGTGATTGCGAGGGCGGGCCCAATAGATGGGCGACATGAGAGCCTAGCACCTGGAGATGTGCGGGCAGTGGGCAGACGTTTCCTTGTTGTTTTGCGTGTGGTAGGACCCTGAAGCAGTTGTTGGACGAGAAATGGGGATATTGGATGTTGAATGGCTGGTGGTTGTGCGCGATAGCAATGGTGTTGATGGCACAAGGGCAGTGAGGCCGTATGGCAGTATGTCAGTGTGGCAGCACAGCAGTGTGGCAGCACAAGCAGGAGCCTGCTTAGTCACCCATGGGAGCTGCCACACTGCCAGCGCTCTCCACTGCTTCCTCGTTCCTCAACCTTTCTCCTACCGCTCTCGACTTTGTCACCCGCGTCCTCGTGTACCTCGCCCTTGGTCCTTGCCTCGTCGTTTATTCTCCGCCGTTCCCTCTGCTCGCTCGGCCGGTGGACATCTGCCTGGCCATGGCAATTTCGCGCGTGTCCCCAAATCCTCATTTGGCTATGTTCGGCCGACGCCAAGGCAAGGCGGCACCCAGCGCTCGACGACAGTCTCCGCTCGGTACGAAGGACGACGCGCGTCGCCGTGGACATGCAGCCTATTCGAGCGCAGTGATGTGATCAGGAAAAGAAATAGCGTCCAGGGCAGATTGACTGCGTGCAAGCGACGGCAGCCCTACGGCCAAGCACAGCCCACAGCCCCCGACCCAGCCCAGCCCAGCAGCAGCCCTGGGACGAGGCAAAGTGGAGTCTTTTGTCAAATGATTTCGATGCCCACGGCCCTTGAACTCGCGACTCCGACAGCCAGCCCTGTGGCGCTTACGGTAACTCGACTGGCCCCACCTGGCCAACCGGCTGCCATCCGTGCGAGACACCTGTCACGACTCACCACCTCCGTCATACCTCATGCATCGCGACATGATCGAAACGTTCACCTTCACTTCGCCCGGCCGAGCTTTAGAAATGCTGCTTTTTCATCCTTTGTCTACACGCCCGGCTCCCTCCCGCATCCCGCTCCAACCCGGGAAGCGCCAACTACCGCTGTAGCTACGTTTGGCGTTTCCAATCCTCCGTTCCTCGTTAGATTCATAGACGGCACCAGCAGCCAGGTAGCCTGACGTGATGCCTCGATGTTGATGAATGGGGCCATAAATTTTGCGGAGAAGATGAACACATGAACACCACGAGACCCATCTTGTCTCGTCTCGTGGCTCGCACACCTACTGGTCCATTCACCATCCCGCGAGAAGATATCCGCGCTTTTATGCGGTTACAGAGCGAGCGGGAGATACGAGGCCAACTGCCGCCCAAGGCAAGCATGCACGCATGTCGGCCGTTGATTGCTTGTTTGTTGTCAGGAACCCACGAAGCAGCAGCAAGCATCCTCGAACCGAGCCTGACCTGTCCCCTCCAGCCATTCGCCCACCCACCCTCCATCCCGTCTGCAGCTCACTTTGAACGGCTTGCTTGCATGATTGGTCAAATAATGCGGTTTAGGTTTCGGCCCGACGAGATAGGATGGATCGGGGTGCGGAGTCGGGCTTGAGACCGGCCTCAGGCCAATTAAGTGAGCGGAATTCCTTCTAACCATGCGACCACAGGGCTTCATGTCCAGCGTCCTTGATCCACGGCAGGCAGGCTGCGTGGAAAAGCGTGGCGTTGAGGCAGTCGGCTTCTGACTGCGCTGCACTTACGCCTGTTCCGTCAGGCAAGCAAAGGCGCAGGGGAGCTGATGCCGCCAGATCTCCGCTGCCCGTTGAATTGGGGATCGTACCTAGCGCACGCGCTTGTCTATACATATTTTGCGTGCATTTTCAACATGCTTGGTCTTGCACCACGTGCACCGCGGGCAACTTTTCAACGGATGAACGAATGATGCACAACGCTCCTGTCCTTTTTGATCTTTCCCGCCATCATGATCAGCGCCATGACCCGTGCATCCTCCCATACTCCCAGCCTTCTCTGCAGCCCATCCCAGACTACCCAGGTCCCGTACAATCTTCTTGACTGTACACAAGGATGGGCGTTAAGGCAAGGTAAGGCAGACAATCAAGCCTCAAGTCCGTACATCCAACCACCATGCATCGATTCAGCCTAAACTGATCACCCATATCGCTCTCAGTGAGTGCCCTATGCATCTTCTTCCGGTAAGATAGGCTGGTCGGCTCGCCGCTGCGGGCGTCACTCTTCACGTTGACATTTCTGTGTGCTTTTTAATGTTTTTTATGATCGGGTTTGTAGTGTTGAACAATCATCACGTGTGGGGGTGTGGAAAAAAAAAAAAGCCGTTGTGAAGAGGAAAAGCCGGCGCTCCGGTGAATGAATTTCTGCTGCTCGACAGCGCGGCCAAGACGGTCTAGGGAAGCAGAAAAACCGCGGCGCGTTTCCGCTTATGCTTTTCCCTTTGGTGCATGCAGCCAGGGGGGGGGGGGGGGGGGGGGGGGGGGGGGGGGGGGGGGGGGGGGGGGGGGGGGGGGGGGGGGGGGGGG